>JALQPE010000100.1:0-281219 GCA_030407315.1 Asparagopsis taxiformis | reverse complement strand
TCCGGTCTTGAACGGAACACCTCGCTCCGTCCATAGTGGATAGCGACCTCGGCCATGTTCATGCGTTGGTACCCTTCCGCCCCGGCATTTGATAGAGGTGCCCAGGTAGTCGGACAAACAACAGAGGTAACTCGTCAACGAAGAAAACTGAATTCCGAACGACGTCCTCCTCCTCCTCGTCCTCCTCCTCATCCGCACTTTCTTCGCCACTGTGCTGCGATGCTTCGGAGTCCGAATTCATGGACGTAACCTCTTCTTCATCCGACCCGTCATCACTGGCAGCAGTATCGGTTGGGCCTTCTGACTGCGGTCCTTTGTACGTTTCCAAGTAATGGAACCATCGTAGAACTGCAAACCGAGCAGAACACGATGCCGTGGCCACCGGGCGCAACAGCTCGTCAAAACTTCGATGCTAGCCTGCTATCTTCTGCAGTTAGCCTGTCGTACGAAGAGTTGGAATCGTTCCTCTTACGACGAACATTGTAGGGCGGATCATCAGAATGAGCTGAACGTTGCCCGTGATGGGCACGTGTTCTCGGCTCTCGTCGGCACTGACCAAATCTTCGAAAGGGACGTCGTACACCCGGCAATACTGACTCATTTTCGAAAGAAAGTCCTTTGCGAGAGCCTGCCCTTCACTTTCCTGCTCTTCTGTCGCATGGGGTGACGGTGACGGGGGAGACGGCCCTTGGGCAGTAAGACTGGTCCTCCCAGGTCCAAGTTGAAGCCTGGTTGTGTGTCTTGTCGACGGAACCAAACCTCTCCCTCCTGTGTTGCGACGAGTGGGAGTGTCATCAACCGGCTTGGGGACCTTTTCTGCGTCCGCGGCTTGTGGTGCCGGCGGAGGACAGCCATAACGTCTTCGTCGAGGGTGTCAAAATACGCTGGCAGCTTGTCGGATTTCCCGCTTGAGAAGTATATTTCCAGTGCCCCCAGCGGTCGGACTCCGGCCAGGTGTACAGGTCCGGGTTGACGATAAGAAACTGCAACCGGTCGAAGAACTTCCTCACAAGGTCCCTAAAGCACTGTGCTGCGCACTGGTTCTTGTCCTCTACTTTTCCACCATATCCATCAGGATGAGATAGGGGAGCTTTGTTGTGGTAGAGATCTAGCTTCTGCTCCATCGGTGCGAATAGACCTTCATCGAGCACGTCAAACCAATGCTCACTGCTGTCGAAAATGATGTACGGCGCCATCAACTCTTCGAAGCTGGAAAACTTTGCGGCGTAGGCCACATCGGTCCAAGCATGGTATAAAACTTGAACCACGTAACAAGCTCGATTAGTGCTTTTCCGATGGGCTGGGACGCGTGCGGCTTCGTTCCCCTCTTCGGCCGCATCTCCTATTCGGCGACGCGGCAGGTTCTTGTTGTGATTTCGGATGATAGACAACGCTTGGAAATACATCAATACCTCGAACGTTTCCGGTGGAGCAAGAACGAAGGCGCTTGGTTCCCCGCGCTGCGGCGCCTGTAGTGGCGAAGGAAGCATGTTACATCCAATAAGGAAGGTCTGCGGCACGATCCCAGAAAGGATGCAGTGCTCAACCCATTGCCCGATACGCTCATCCTGTCTTGAAAACTCGGCAATGGGTAATGCCAGACGAACAATCTGCTTGGCTCGCTCAACGTTCATCTCTGCCATGACGATTTCGGCAACATCCGCCTCGACTCCAGCATTCTTCGAACGACCGCTGAAGGACATGCTGAGTCGACCTTGCAGCGCCACAAATTGTTCTTCCGTGCCCTGCGCAACCCAAGCGCCAAGGTCCGCGTATGTGAAACCTCCCGGCTTGTCCGTCAAGTCTGCGAAACTTGAGTGGGCGAATAAATCCAGCAAGAGGCGGAGGAAGTCTTTGCCAGCGAGAGTAGTTTCGCGGGCGGCGCGACCTACGTTTCGACGTGTACCCATGTCACTAGAATCCTCCCAAGGGCTAGCGGGTTCGCGCAGAATTGGCACGGTTGCGTCGTCAACGATCGGATTGCTGTTGCGCCTGCGCTTATTCGTCATAATGGAATGAGTGGAAAATTCGGTACAGGATGGCGACCGCTCGGCGAGACAGTCAAATTTGACGACGTATCTCGTGACGTTTGCACTCTTTCGTGAGGAACACTGGTTGATATCGAACGGAACAGAGTATACGGGTACACAGCACTGGAAAGGTCTTGAAACCCGTAACCGGTGTAGGTAATAAGTTGTGACGGATACGTGGTAGAGAAAAAATTTTAAAAAGATTGTGATTCCCTGCCTTTGAGTGTTGTACTGCAAGGCCGCCAGTCACATAGGTTGACACAGGTGCCTCACGCTTACCAGGTGAGCGACATCCGGACGGCCACTGGACGTGGGGATGTCCGACTCAGATGCATTGCTGGCCAGCCCAGAAATTCTACAATTTCGGGCAGAAAAATATTGCAAAAAACATCGATTTCGGCGGTCGATTGTGCCGTACGGCACACCCCCATCTCAAAAACATGTTCACATGTGCATGTTTTTGAGAATAGCCCAAATTTTAATTCAAAGCAGGATGCAGATATTCGTCTTCTACCATTGTCAGAACACATTCGTATAACCACATTTGGAGAACCTGAGCCCAGAGCTATCGGTTTTGGCGGGAGCTAAGCCATATCTCATATAATCAGTAACTACTTCCCGCCAGCTGAGTGGTGGAACCCCTGCTATTTCTACCAACGAGACATACGGGTGTCAACTCGGCAATCGTATATGATTTGGGTGCTAAATTTATTCAAGAGACGAATGGGCTTCGAAAAGGAGCCCAACTACGTCTACTTGTGATCCATGGGTATAGGACTATTCTATTCTTCTCCAGGCTTCCACCGTAGCCGCCTCCTCCGCCTCCGTTAATGGAAAGAATATCCGAACCGCACCTCAACATGTTCTTCATGTGATCCATGGGTACTGACATCTCACATGCTCTCCAGGCTTCCACCGTAGCCGCCTCCTCCGCCTCCGTTAATGGCAACAATATCCAAACTGGACCTCTACATGTTTTTCTTGTGATCCATGGGTACTGACATCTCACATGTTCTCCAGGCTTCCTCCAAAGCCGCCACCTCCACCTCCGTTAATGGAAAGAATACCCGAACCGCAGGCTTCCTCCATAGCCGCCTCCACCTCCGTTAATGGCAAAAACATCTCACCGGGCTGAAAACGGACGGACGACATTGGGTTCGTTCCGCTGCGTAGACGTTTAGAATCTTGTTAGAAAAAAGTAAACGAAAGAGAATGACATCTCATCTCTGTCGCAATATGTTCCATTTTCAAGTTCTCGGGTTCCACACCCATCAAGGCCTGGATCGAACCCTCTTCGATGGATAGGACAAATAGTGGAAGGCTTTTAAGCCTGTGACCAAGCGGCTATTGATTGGTTGGAGGAAGGAAATTACAGAGGAAATTTAGCTGAGTACGGTGCTCGCGATAGCTGTTAGGTTAAAGTCAAATATGTGTTTCGATTATTTTTCGTACGAAAATGTCTTGCAAAAGACGATGCTTTGTCGTTCTCCTGGAGGGAGTCCGTTGCATTGCACTCAATTCGAGAGCATCGTCATGAAGGAGAGGATTCTTTCTGCTTGTTAGAATCGGTTTAGAGCACATAGCTAATGCATTACTGGCCAGCCCAGAAATTGTAGAATTTCGGGCAGCAAAAATATTGTAAAAAACCTTGATTTGGGCGGCCGATTGTGCCGTACGGCACACCCCCATTTCAAAAACATGTTCACATGTGCATGTTTTTGAGAATAGCCCAAATTTTAATTCAAATCAGGGTGTCTAATTTGGCCACAACGGCCCCAGGAACCGACCGCCGCCCCGAGCGGGGTCATCACTGGCTTCTGTAAGCACCAACTGTAAGGCTAAATGGCGTCTGACGAAGGGTCAATTTCAGGCTCAATACGCCAGGGACAGGTCTTGGTCCTTGTTCCATCATGGTCCCGCCCCGCTCTCTCACGACCAACCTGAAATGGACGTCCGGTGGATGTCCAGCTCGATTGCATTGCTGGCCAGCCCAGAAATTCTAAAATTTCGGGCACAAAAAAATATTGCAAAAAACATCGATTTGGGCGGTCGATTGTGCCGTACGGCACACCCCCATCTCAAAAACATGTTCACATGTGCATGTTTTTGAGAATAGCCCAAATTTTAATTCAAATCAGGACGTCTTCCGGACATAGGGGTGCTCGCGGCCTAGCTCGACAGCTGTAATTGTACCTCATTAAATACTGTTGATGACTGCCTACCGTATACAATCTGGGCTGTTGGCGTATTATCCGGTACTTGACCTGACCTGAACGTTCATCGCAGACCGTTGTGGTTACCGACACTATACAGCAATCTTTTTTGTATCTCGTGCAACTCAATCGTTCCATCGCTTCCGGGAAAGCTTCATTATGCCGCCGCGTATTGCGAAGAAAGCTCCAAAGCCTCCGGGCCTCCAGAAAACCCGGTCAGCAGCTGCTGTATCGAGTGCCCGACAATCCCGTGCGAAGAAGCGGTCTGGGCCTACCGGCAGCATTGAACCGCGGTCCGGTAGTCGCAAGACGGACCGGCGCAGAACTGGGGATCCGCAGCGAGAAAGTGAGGAAGGAGGAACGGCGCGGAGAGAGATGGGGCTTGACCGAGGCAAGCGTGCTCGCAGGGACAGTGAACATCATGATGATGACATGATAGTGGCTCAAAACATGTTGGAATTGCGGCAGAGTGCTATGGCAAAGGTAGTTCCTCCCGGGTTGGCAGATGCGGAGGTGCTGCAGACGGAGTCCCAGCCGGGGGCTTCCGACACACTGGAGGCTGTGACCCCCACTGCGCCAACTATGCCGAGTACATCAGCCCCAGCAGGTAATGCAGTCAGGGACCCGAGGATAGCGGCAAGGGATGTTGTTTCTGAGCAACGTTCACAGGATGCCAACTATCATCGGCGGTCAGGTGGTACTGAGGGGAGAGAGCAGCCGGAGTGCGGGCCTCGTCACAACAGAGTGTCATTGGTGCCAAATATGCGCGTAACGCCCCCGCGACGTCAGGCTATTGGCGATGGAGGACATCATATTCCCGATAGCGTGGGAGATGGGGGGACGGTGAGGGCAGAGAGGTTGCATCCGCCGGAATCCATCGATTTAATGGCGAGTCGCATCAATGCGCAGAAGAAGAAGATCGCGGAGCTGGAAAAAAAAGTGTTTAGCCAGGACATAGCAAACAAGGCGCTCACCACGGAGATTGTTGCGTTGGAGGCTAAGGTGAAGACTCTGCAGGCGGAAAATGCCAGCCTTACTGCAATTGCGAGAACAGGTAGAATCAGTGATCACGGTGGCGGTAAGTCGAAAATACAGAAAGCCATTCCTGTGAAATACCTTGGAGTTCTTAGGGCGGTTGAGGAAAACCTGACAAAGTGGTGCAAGAACGAGACTATGGAGCTGGACCCTATAGCGGAACAAACGCAGAGACGTTGGACTGGACGTACCATCGAGGTAGAGCCGGTAGAAGGGGCACTTTGGAGCGAAAACGGTGTAGGATATATTGCTACCCCTCCGGGCTATATCATCAAGAATCTGCAGTGGTATACACCTTCGTACAGGGACGAGAGTGATCTGCTGAATGACTTGGTGCGACACGTACTGCGTCAAAGTCCGTGGTGTGATGTGTTTTCCGATGAGGAGCAGCGTGTGTGCTGTCAAGAGGCTGTGGCGGGGAGCAAGGAATTGAAAGTGAAGGTGACGCAGAAACTGTCCGACGTGATGAGTGCACGGAAGCGTAATGCGAGGGACAGATTGTTCGGTTCGCTGGGGTACACGAAATTAATGTCTAGATGCACGATGCTGACGACGCGAGCTGAGATGGACGAGCGAGAGGAACAAAAGCGCGAAGCGTCTGAGAAGCTTTTGAAACGGGAAAGTAACGGTGATTTGGATATGGGGAGGTGGCGAACGGCACCGTTCTCAGAGCTGCGATACAGCAAAGGCTTGGTTCCTGACAGCTTCGAAATGGAAGTGAATGGTGATGCATGGTTTAACAACCGAGTAGCTGTGAATGTGCTGGACATCTTCAGGGGTTATTCGATACGACCAGAACAAGTAATGGACATAGAGACGAGCATACTAACGCTGGCGCGCCTGGATGCTTGGCTAGTGACTACTGTGGAGTGTTTGGATGAACCGAAGGGGAAAGGAGGTGCACGGCAGAAGGAGTTTACAAGGCGGTACAGTCAATATGTGGGGGTAGCTTTTCAGCAATTAGTTGGTATGGTGGTGTACTGCATGTCTTGTCTCCAAGGCTCGCAAGCAAGGGAAGAAACGGACGTTGTCGAGAGCGAACAGCGGACTAGTGCACAGTCACGGCATGTGTTTGCAAGCCGTACTGTGACGAGAGAGGCTGTTGAAGTGTGGCAAAGCGGAGAGGGGTCTGGAATTGTTCATGTCGTTGATGATGTAAACCGCTGCTCATCACTTGTTCTAGTGTCCGAGGATTGGATTCAATCGCATATTACGTCAAACCTCGGTGCTGTAATGGATTGTGTGATTGCGCAAGGACTAATTGGCGCAGAACTTTTCGTCGTTGACCCATATGCTGGACACCTGACTGCAAACCTGAATGTCGAAATCAATGCCCCACAGTATGGGGGCATGGAGCGGCGCCATGCAGCCACTGCTGATAACGGTTTTGGCGTAATGGAGGATGGTTGAAATTAGTGCAGTAAATGTGACGTTGACTAGAAGGTTTATCATGTAGTACATTATCAATAGAGTGCTGCGATTTAGATTTATTCTTCTTCATTATCATCTGTGAATTGGTAATCAGTGTTGGTGTAGAAGCGGTTGAGATAGAAACGGTGGTCCGACCAGTGCATTTGTTTCGTAAATGGCTTGACTGGAAAGTTACTTCGTACGATGTGCACGGTGCCAGATATAGTAGATGCAGGAATGAGGTCAAACCAAGGACCACCTGCACTGTGGGATGCAGTGTCATTGCTGTCAACGGATCCGTTGTCCGGGTCCCATGTGGACCACTTTAAACAAATGCACCCAAGTGATTTTTCCACAGCGGTTTTTGGGGCAAAGCAGGTCATATACTGAACGAAAGCGAGTTCTACAGGTTGAAACAGGTTTGGAGACTGCAGGCGTACCAGTGCCAGGACGCGCCCTACCCATATGGTTCTGTAGTCATCGGCAGTTCCGGAGATGACGACAAAGGAGTACTGCGATCTCTTTGCGGGGCCGAACGATGAAGTTGCAAAGACGCGCTGCTGCTTGTGCCTCGACACGTTTGTGGGGCGAAGCATGCCACTGTGCGGGTCAAAGTCGTCGGCATCTGGGACGTACCCTCCCATGACGTAGGCGGACTTTACCACGGTGACGGAAATGTCCATGTCATGTATTGGAGGGCCTTCTGCCGTGGCGCGCAGTCTAGCGAGGGTGAGGAACGCTTGTGCAGCTGTGTCACCGAGTTGCTGGAATAGCGTTATGGTGCCAGACGGGAACGAGGAGTTGTGCAGCGGCAAAAGAGTGGCAGGATCGGGCTGTCCGTCGATATCTGCAACGAGGAGGGTTGCATCGGGCAGCAGGGAGGCAAAGTCGTGCAGTGCAACGGTGAATCCGTCGCGAACGAGTACTGCACCGTCTGTGGGCGATATCATGCGTGCGTTTCCCAATGTGTTCGATGGGGTATGACCAGTTGGAGTGGCCAAGGAGAATTCCATGTGGCGAATAGTCTCTTCCATGGCTGTGGAGCGCCTTCGAGAGGTTTTCCTATAACTCTGTTTGAACAGAAGATGCGAGTGTTCGTAGGGGCCTGCATCAATGTGTTCCAGGGCGCCATATCTCTGCAAGTCACCGGGAAGATGGTCTAGAAGATGGAACTTGAAAGTTTTGAGACCTGTGGTGTGGAATGGGCCGAGGGTGGAGAGCATTGATTGTTTGAAATAGGAAATGGAGTTCTGGAGGCTTTCTAGTTCGGCGGCAGTCCAGTGCTTGATGCGACCGCGTTTCATGACCCATGCGACGAGGTCAGAGTATTGCGTGCAGATGGAAGTGAGGGGGGCTGTATCTACTTCGTCACAGCATGTGTCAATGAATGCTGCGATGAAAGGGAACACCATGTCGACATGGTGATAGTCTTTGGCTGCGAGCATGCCGCGTATGCCGTCCTCCGTGAAGAGGCCGTTCAAATTGGTGCCCTTCTCACCCTTGGAGAAGTCGACATGAAGACCGGTGATGTAGTAGTCGCGTTCGATAGCGGACAGAATGCTGTTTGAGCCGGCGAGGATGGATTTTTTCACCTTCTTGAAGGTGCGAGGTGTCCCGGAATGGGAGGCAGTGGTGGTGAGGTCTGGGGAGCTGAGGCGGTGGACAATGCACTGTTTGATGAGCTTTGAGATGCCGAGGTGGAGATTGTGCAGAGGCTCGAAGGAGAAAATGTTGTAGGGGTCTAGGGGACTGTTGGTGGGTAAAAGAGCGGTCGATTCGAGGACAGAGTGTTGTTCGAGGAGGGAGAGAGCTTCGAGCGGAGCAGTTGTATGCTCCTGAGCGCTCTCTTGGCGTGCAGAGCGTGTATCATCGAGGGAGCGGGGCTGGTGTGGCGCGCTGGATTCAAGTTGAGTGGCGGGGATGTAGCAGCGGTGGCAGGGATGTGTGGTGGTAGTGCTGTTGCGAGTGCATGAGAGCTCTTTGGCCTCTGGAAAGTCGCAGCAATAATTGGCTAGGATGGGAAAGCATTGGCGGGCAGTTGCAGTGGAGTCTGTGCAGGGGAACCCGGAAGAGAACGCGGTGGATAGGGACGAAAACACTTTTTCGAGTGCTTTATGAAGAATATCAATTTTGCGAGCGCGACTAGCAGAACTAGAGGTTGTCGGCATTTCATCACCGAACAAGGCGTTGGACGAAGGGTTAACAATGTACGGAAGATACCCGACGATGGTGAGGCCGGTACGGATGCAGTGGCGACGGAGGGGGGCGGAGAAGTTGAGCAGTGTGACGTGTATGGGGTATGCGACGATTGCGGAGCTCTTGAGGCTTGTGCTGCTCTTGTCGGAGTACACTTGGAGGAGGCCGGCAAAGGAGGAAGCGGTGGGATCATTTTCCTCTGCCCATACGACCTGTGGATCTTCCGAGAGCTGCACGCGCTGTCTAGTAACCTGGTGCAGCGTTTTCGCGAATTCTGTGTGTAGGGGATGAGAAAATATTGCGGTGCCGTCTGGGGCGGTCTGTGGGGAGGGGTGGAAGAGAGTATTTTGGTCGTTAGCCAGTGCTAACTGCCTGCGGAGCATGTCGACTGGGTCGCGGAGGTACAGCTGTGCCGAGTACTTACCAGTTTTGTCTGGAATGATGTGGCTCTTGTAACCTTCGGTGCGGAAATGTGTTTCGACCATGGAAGCGGTAACGTGGCGACATTCTTCTACGGTGCGAACGGCGCTGTTGAACTTTTCTAGGGAGAATGCGGGGTCTTGTAGGATGGTGATGACTTCGCTCACGCGGCCAGCGCCGGCCTTGTACTCGAGGGTTGTGAGACTGGCGGCGAGGGATTGCACGAGGAGGTCTGCGCGGGAGGGGGTTGAGGTTGGTGGCAGTGAAGCGTCACAGGGTGAGTCGCTGGAGGAAGCACGACCAGATTCTGGGTCTGGGGAGCTGGGTTGCGGGGAATCATGGTCGCCGTTTCGAGCAGGCTCATGGGTGACGGCAGGGACACGAGCGTTGTTGAAATGTTGGGGAGAGGGGTTGAAACGGTAGCGACACGTTCGCTCATGCAGCGCGAGCGCATAAGCATCTACGCAGTAGTAGAAGCACCCTTCATACTTGCATTCCATGTCGAGTTTTGACGCAAAAGGGAGGATTGCGAGCTGAACAGGGGAGACTGTGCCGTCCAGATGCGACCAATTTTATTTTTGTGGTGCTTTCGAGACTTGGAATGTAACGTGTTCGTAGTTTTTTGGGTAGTAGTTTTGTGCTCACTCCAGCTGACATCCCAACGGTGGAATTTAACCGAGAGTTCAATCATTTCCAACTGTTACATCACATTGCGTGCTGGCAACGTGTGCATGGAAGGACGAACGACTGCCCTGGGAGATGAATTTTCAATTAATTCATTTGTAATAATAAACTTTTTTATTTCCAAACTTCGTGGAATCTGAATGTGCTTTACAGCGGATATGCCACAGATCATGTAAGGAAAGCAAATGGATTCTCATATATATGATTATATGTTTATATTCGTTGTTCTCGATCCGGATCTCTTTGTTCGGGGAATCAGAGACCATGGCTTGGGCCATACTCAATCTCACTGCCGGCGATGATTTCGAGTATGCACAGCAAGACTTAAGCGGACGCAGAAAGCTGTCCGGTCGACGCCGCAGGCTCCACTCCGCCCTCATCACCGACTGATCTTCTTTGACCGACTTTGCTTTGTACGTGCGCGAATCTTGATCAAGATTCGCGCACGTACCTTCGTTCCATCCTCTACCCTCGAGGGTATGCGTTGAGGGAAGCGTGGGTTTTGAGTCTGACTATTTCCGTTGATGCGATATTTTTCATGGGAAGCCTGTTGACTGATGGTGTGTATTGAGCGGAGGATGGAAGAGAGGTACGTGAAGTTTTGAAAGTATGCTGTGAGGGAAGGTTGATTTTGAGTCTGACTGTTGTGGTTGATTCCGATGTTGTGTAGATGATGCAGGAATGTTGATGACGGAAGGTAAGTTTCATTGAGTGCCAAGATGTGCTTTGCGAAGATATGGACTGCTGACTATGATTATTGTTAGTTGCAAGGTTTTTGGATCATGGTTTGTATTGTGTGTAGGATGGATGAGAGGTACATTTGCGAGTTCTCAGGGTATGTAGCGAGGGAAACGTTGGTTTTCAATCTGACTGTTGCGATTGAATCCGATGTTGCGTAGGTGATGGAGGAATAGTGATGACGGAAGGTAAGTCACATTGGGCGCCCAGACCGGTTGTGCGAAGATGCGGAATGCTGACTACTTTTCTTGGCTACACGATTACGTGATTTATGGTTTTTATTGTGTGCAGGATGGAACAGGTAAAGTAAGTGTGCGAGTTTTGAAAGTAAGCAGCGAGGGAAGGTTGGTTTTGAGTCTGACTATTTCCGTTGATGCGATATTTTTCATTGGAAGCCTATTGAGTCATGGTGTGTATTGTGTGGAGCGAAGGTAAGTGTGCGAGTTTTGAAAGTATGCTGTGATGGAAGGTTGGTTTTGAGTCTGACTGTTGTGGTTGATTCCGATGTTGTGTAGATGATGCAGGAATGTTGATGACAGAAGGTAAGTTTTACTGAGCACCAAGACTTGTTTTGCGAAGATATGGACTGCTGACTTTGATTATTCATTGCAAGGTTTTTGGATCATGGTTTGTATTTTGTGTAGGATGGATGATTCAGTCATCCTCTCGGAGAGGTAAGTAAGGGAGTTTCTAGGATATCTGTCGTGGTAAGCGTTGCTTTTGAGTCTGACTGTTGTGGTTGATTCTGATGTTGTGTATGTGATGCAGGAGTGGTGAAGCAGGAACGGCAGGACTGAAGGAGAGTGAAGAAGGGATGTAGGAAGATGGGGAATGAAGCTGTGAGGTGTTTCTGGTATGTGTATATTTTGGGGCATACGATAGAAGTGAGAGTGCGTTTCAAGTGGTGTAAGATTTTGCTGACCATGTTCGTGTTTGATGTCTTGATGATTTAATGGGCTGGGGTGGTGTCGAGGAAAGCGGGGATGGTATTGGGAAGGAGCGTATTTTTTGTAATCTAGGTCGTGAGGGTTCTTGCAGTATGTGCGGATGGTGGTGCATGGCGTTCGGATGGTAGGGAGAACGCGATAGTGAGGGAGATGGGTGATCGACGATATGCTGACAGGTATTTTGTATTCTGGCTGGATACGTATTTCCTATTCTAACCGGGTATTTATTTCCTATTCTAACCGGGTATTTATTTCCTATTCTGACCAGATATGTATTCCCTATTCTAGAGAGACGTATTGTATACGAGCAGTTTCCTAAATGAGAGAATAAAATACGGTCCGATATGGGCCCTGAATTTACCATCCGCTGTAATTTCTTCCCTCCCGGTTTTCGCTGATATATTGTATACTGGATGTCGGGTCCTAGTATTCCGCCATATGTACTAGAGAAAGTGGATGTCGGGTCCTAGTATTCCGCCATATGTACTAGAGAAAGTGGATGTCGGGTCCTAGTATTCCGCCATATGTACTAGAGAAAGTGGATGTCGGGTCCTAGTATTCCGCCATATGTACTAGAGAAAGTGGATGTCGGGTCCTAGTATTCCGCCATATGTACTAGAGAAAGTGGATGTCGGGTCCTAGTATTCCGCCAAACGTACTAGAGAAAGTGGATGTCGGGTCCTAGTATTCCGCCATATGTACTAGAGAAAGTGGATGTCGGGTCCTAGTATTCCGCCATATGTACTAGAGAAAGTGGATGTCGGGTCCTAGTATTCCGCCATATGTACTAGAGAAAGTGGATGTCGGGTCCTAGTATTCCGCCATATGTACTAGAGAAAGTGGATGTCGGGCCCTAGTATTCCGCCATATGTACTAGAGAAAGTGGACGTCCGCATCCAAAAAATTTTTATTTTTTTTTGGACGCGGACGTTCATTTGTTCTAGTAAATCTCGGGGCCGACTAGGACCCGTACTAGAGAGACTGGACGTCCGCGTCCACTTCCGAAAACACAGACGTAACTAGACTCTTAGCGCGATGGATCCCCGCGGGGAATTGTGGTCGCCTCCACGCGTGGCTGCCCACACAGCGGATTCCGCAACTGTGATACCGCCGGCGGCTACGGTCGAGACCTATTGAGAAGCCCACGGGCGTTAGCTCGGTTGACCGGCTGGGAGTGCCGAACCGACAGCGCTCCCAGTCGGTAGCCTTTTCCCGGTGGGCAGAAGGCCACTACCGGTCTCCTGACGGCGTTAAAAGAAGCGGGAAGGTGTTCCACTACCGCGGAGACGAAATGCCCTAGGGCAATCCACGTGCACCCCCGCCGGAGGAGGCTCGCGGCGGGCAATTGGGGAAATGTGCGAGCGATCCCCAATTGGAGATCGGAACGGAGCAGCTTGTATCCTGTGAAGTAATTGCCGCCACCGTTTAGTTGTAAGTTGAACGACCACGGTCGAATGATTTGGAACGGAAACGATCTGCCTTTATTGTAGCTTAGTGGTCAGTCCGTTGACCTTAAATGGTCAACGAGACTGCCGGGACCGGACCAGGACCAATGGTCCCGGTCCGGCATCCAATGGACCTTGTGGGGTGTTGATGCGGCCCAGGGGCCTTACAGAGTAAGCTGCTACGTTGCTACGTGTAAACTACTAGAAAAGGCCAGCCGTAACGTACACGTGCACAGTTGTAACGGGAGAATCTTCCCGCTCGTACACGTGTGTGACTAATCGCGCCTATATCGATACACGTTGCACGCCCGCCGAAGGGTCCCGCGCAAGCAATGTGGCCTGGTGCCAATGCAAGGCGGCACACGCCCAATCGCCCTTGGGAGACAATTCCTTTGCCACGTCACCGCGGGTAGCGATTAGCACGCGGCTCTTTGCTGCGGATTCCTTACCGAACACCCACTCACGCTCTCGAGCGTACCGCTTAAGCGACTCCTCCTTTTCCAGACTCCTGGAATTATCCTCCCGCGACCGCTCGCAGCGCAATACGGGACGAGTCCCACAACAGCCTATGGAGAGTAGAAGAGGTCAGGGAGAAAGCCCAAACTTTCCAGCGCCTCAAAAAGAGCTTGGTTGAGATGGGCAAGAAAAGGCGATTTAAGCGCCAACCAGCTTCGCAAAATATTCACTACCAATAACGACCTCGACAGTGAAGCAAATACTTCTAGCAGAGCCTAATTCAGTGTATCAATGGATGCAAAGAGCTCCTGAAATGAGTTCATTTCACATGGAAAAAGGCTGAATTTGGCATTGGAGAAAGTTGGGTGGAATAGCATCTGTTGGGGTCTAGTTGTCTTCATTGACGAGAAAAAGTTCAACTTAGACGGACCGGATGGTTTCCGCTACTATTGTCACGACCTGCGGAACGAGCCACGCATTTCTTATAAGCGACAAAATGGAGGAGAATCAATGTTCTGGGGAGGTTTTTCATCGCAAGGGAAGACAAATTTGGGGATGTGCAGCTCGCACCAAAACTCGGCAAAGCACATCCAAACATTATGGGACCATCTGATTCCGTTTGTCGAAGATTGCCACCCAGGAGAATGGATTTTACAACAAGACGGCGCTCCGATTCATCGTTTTCGTGAGACTCAACAGTGGCTTACAGCGAAAAACATCACTGTTGTGGACTGGGATGCGAAGAGTCCAGATCGCAATCCTATTGAGAATTCCTGGGGAGTGTTGGCAAGGCGGGTGTTACCACAATTGTAGACAGTTTGATTCTGTGGAAGAGCTGGAGGAGTGTGATGGAGACATGGTTTGAAATAGAGCATTCTCTGCTCGATTCGCTCGTAAAATCCATGCCACAGAGGATCGGAGAGGTCATTAAATAAATTGATATTTCACGTCGTAAATATTAAGAAAAGCTGAGCTGTCTTACAATTATTTGCCGTTTGATATCGGTCACATCCCCAGCGCATAAAACTGTATCCCCCATTCAAGTCGAATCACGCACACCGGCGCACACGCGAAAACAGAGTATAAAACGCACTTCGCAGTGCAGAGCTGCGCAAAAGTTGAGGGGTGTCTTATAATTACAATTAAATCTGGTGCGTATATTCTATTCCATGTTCCCATCTATATTGGAACAACAACCATCCCTCAACATCTGCACGCTCATACCACTCATGCGCCCGACCCATGTCCATCTTCACGCCCCATCCTCCCGTTGCATATATTTCCGACAGAACAGCCATCGCCCTCACGTCCCTCCGCTTCTCGACACATATCTCGCACAATTTCACCCCTAGCGCCGCATCGCCTTCCATCCACTCAGTCCCGCTAGCTACGTTCTTCGCCAGACAGGGGACCAAATTCTCATGTCGATGCTCAGTTACAGACTGCTCGCATAGCTCCATTGCGTAGCTGATGTTCTTCTCCACTTCCGGCGTGCCTGTGATAAATATCTCTGCCAGTGTCATGAATGCGTGCGCGTCTCTCTTCTTTTCGATGCTCATGTTGCACAATCTAATGGCTAGAGCTGTGTCCCTTTTCATCCAATCTGTCCCAAACGCAGCATCTCTTGCAACTTCTGCAACTTTCTTAAAGTCCTCGTCGCACATGTCCATAGCCACTTCGCATAGATGTACTGCACGTTCAACGTCCTCCACATGGCGTGCCGCGCAGATAAGTACTTCTGCGACAGTGACTAGCACATATTCGCTGACTTTCCACTCGTCCCAACTAGCCATACACATCTCACATAACTGTACAGCCAGTTCTATATTTCTTTCCATCCCACATCTTCCCCTTACAATTTTTCTGGCCAGATTCGCCGCAGACCTAAACATTCCAAAGTGGCCGCCGCTGTCGTCAAGGCACTTCTCCCATAGCTCTAGACCACGATCAATGTCTGCCACATCATCCGTGGAACAGGTATGGATTTCCGCCAAGGTGGCCACAGCACGATAATCATCCCTAGAAGCAATAACCGACTCGCACAATTCAATCGCCAAAGGTACATTTCTTGGGATACGTCCAATTCCAAATACCATTTCCCTCAACACGCTGGCAAGTCTGTGAAATGCAATATCGCCATTAAACGATGCCTTCCATAGCTGTACAGCGCGATCTACGTCTTTTTCAACATTTGCAGAACCGCTCATCAGAATCTCACCCAGAATTATCATGGCCCCCGCGTCGTTTTTCTTCTCTATACACATCTCACAAATCTGCATTGCAAGTCGGGCGTCTTTGCGTCGTCCCCATGTCCCATGAACTGCAATTTGCGCTAGATTGGTAAGCGCTTCGCAGCGTCTATTATATGTGAGATATTTCTCACATAGTTCCAAAACACGATCATCGTCTTGCTCGACACCTGGGGTGCCGCCCATCAGTATCTCGATTAGAATCAGTAAGGCATCGATGTCGTTACTTATGTTTACACACATCTCACATAGCTTGATTGCAAGCGGTGCATCTCTTGTTATCCCATATGATCCATCTACTATATTTCTTGCCAGTTCATTTACCCAATAACACGACCCTTCCGCGTCCATATACTTCTGGCACACGCTCATTCCACGGTTCACGTCCTTTTCGACGCCCCATGCGCCGGTCAAGAGTAGCTCAGCGAGCATCAATGTAGCTCCGGTGTCGTTTCTCTTCTCGATGTACATCTCACTTAGCTGTAAAGCAAGATCTACATCGGCAGTTTTGTCAGGCGTTCCTTGAACTAATTTCCAAATCAGGTCAGTTACGTCAAAAGAGGATACGCTTTCGTTGTGTTCAACACTCAAACACCTGTCACAAAGATCAATGGCACGATCAATATCTTTTTCGATACCCGAGGCTCCAGTTATGAATATCCCGGCTAGAACCATCATAGCTGTTGGGTCGTTCTGGTGATGGATGCACATCTCGCATAGCTGCATTGCAAGTTTTACATCTCTAGTTACGCCAGACCTTCCATCTGCAACCTTCTTTGCGAAAAGGGCCAGGTGTTCACAGAAACCATCTCCACGAAGAAATTTCATGCATAAATCCATCGTGCGATCAACATTATTTTCAAGAGTCACACCTGCAGACATGAGTATCTCGGCCAGAATCAACATGGCTTCTGTGTCATTTCGCATCTCTATACACATCTCGCATAATTCTACAGCTACAGACACAGTTTGAGATGTCCGCCACTGTCTATCAACAATCTCTCTTGCGATAGAAGTAATTCTACGAGCAGACCAATCGTCTTCGTGTTCGAGTGCTGCTGCACACAGATGTAAACCTCGATTGAGATTGCTCGTGATTTGAGACGTATCGAGGAGTAGTATATCAGCTAGAATAAACATAGCGTCAGCATCATTGCACTTCTCAATGCATATTTCTAGCAGTCGTTTCACGTAGGGTGCATTGGTTGATGAATCAAGCCTATGTCGTTGTTGAGATACCACACGACACACATGATTTAACAAATCGGTTGGATCGGAACTTGCTTCGAAGTAGGCATGGACCATTTCCAAGGCACGAATGAGATGCTTCTCGGCGCTATTTGCTCTGGCGACGATGATTTTAACAACTTTAGAAATAGCATCGAAAGCATTGTCCCCTCCAACAATACAGCTGTCATACAATTGAAGTGCTCGAGAAACATCCTTTTCTATTCCAGGCACTCCATCCGCTAGAATCCCTGCAAGTTCAAACATCGCCGTAGTAGTGGCGGTTTGTTCGATACAACTTTCATACAATTCAACTGCACGAACAAAATCGGCCGGTATGTTTCGCGGACGGTGTTGAAGCAATCTAGCAAGTGAAAGCTTTGACTCAGTGCTATTACTTTCAACAATACATCTTTCGTAAAGCGCAACACTGTGCAGCAAATCGGTATCATCACATGTATATTCATCTCCTTCAAGTATTCGGGCAAGATCGAACATGGCTGCAACATGGTTTTGCTCGTCGATACAGCGTTGAAACAAGTCGATGGCGGCAACGATGTTGTGCTCGACGGGGAGGTCGTCATGCTCAAAATCGGCGAGTCGGCGAGCAGTTGAGTACATTGTGGAACAAGATACGGATGGTACTTTGTGAAACGTGGATGACGGGTGTATGTGGCGGGAAAAGAAGAAGCATTGTGCACGTGACGAGATGTGTAAGCTGTAGTTGACAACTTGATGGTACCCTTGAAGGGTAACGTCGTGTTTAACAATGGTCTACAAAGTAGCTCGCAAGGATACGAGGACTCTTGCGCATGGCTACAGCATCTATTTCAAGTAAACCAAGTGAGGAGGTCTGTAGCACAGTCTAAAATCCAAAAATTCGACTGTCGTTTCAGTCCTGAATGAAAGCCATCCTTCATCGACCGCACGTTGGTACAATTCATGCGCCAGATTCATGTCCATCTGCACGCCACATTTTCCCGTCGAATACATATCAGATAGAACAATCATTGCCCGCACATCCCTCTGCGCGATGCACATCTGGCACAATTTCACTGCAAGTGTCGCATTCGCTTCCATCCATTCCGTGCCGGAAGCTATTCTCCATACCAAATGCGCGACTTCATTTTCGCGCCCATTCTCACGCAAAGATCGCTCACAAAGCTCCAAGGCATGATCGATGTTCTCCTCCAGTCGCCGTCTATCTGCTATCAATATTTCTGCTAGCACAATGAATGCGCATGGGTCTTTTCTCCTATCGATGGTCATTTCACATAGCTTGATTGCTAGCGCTGTGTCCCGCACCATTCCGCCCGCTCCAAACGCAACGTCTCTTGCGAGTAGTGCCACTTCTGTGCAACACAAACTTCGATTGATAGCGACTTGACACAGATGTATTGCACGCTCAACGTTCTTGCTGTTTGCTTTGTTGCCTATCAGTGCTCTAGCAAAAATAACCAGTGTGCGTTCATTCACTTGCCATTCACTCAATGATGCCATGCACATCTCGCACAATTGCCGCGCCAGCTCGATGTTGCTCAATTTTCCTTCTGTTTCAAACATCACTTCCACCGCTATATGGGATACACGTTCAGTCTTTCCCCCACAGTTAAGAAAAATCTCACAGAGCTCCAAACCGCGACGAATGTCCTCTGCATCACTCCGTGTTCTCAACCGGATTTCCGCCAGATCAGCTAGGTCGAATAGCTCATTTCTCATTTCTACCAAACTCTCAAACATGTCTTTCGCAACCGCCACATTCTTCGATATCAGTCCTGTTCCATATACCATATCCCATATCCGTGCGTTAACTTGGTACTCAAGCTCGATGCTGAGAGATTCATTAAACAGTTTCATTGCACGATCAACGTCTTTTGTCACATTAGGGGTATTCCTCATGAGTATTTCCCCCAGTACTATCATGGCCTCTCTATACTTCCACTTGTCGATACACATCTCACATAGCTGCATAGCAAGTCGCACATCCTTTGTTGCGCCCTTCGCCCCACACAATAGTTGCTTCGCAAGAGCAGTTACCTGCCCCGAGTGATCGCCTGCATTGAGGCAGGTTTCACAAAGCTTCAGTGCACGATCAAAGTCCTTCTCGACGTTGGAATCTCCAATCATAAGGATCTTGGCCTGAATCAGCATAGCATCCTCATGCTCTTTCTTCTTTAGACACATCTCACATAGCTGCATTGCGAAACGCATATCCCAAATAGTTCTATGTCTTTCATTCGCTATCTCCGTCGCAAGGGAGATCAGCGCTTTCCCGGATTCATTCTCGCACAGATATTTCTCACAAAGATCAATTGCACGGTTGACGTCTCTGTCCACATTCGGTGCTCCAGCATAGAGTATCTCCGCCAGAATCACCATGGAGTTTCCATCGTTCTTCTTCTCTATAGACATATCACATAGCTGCATTGCAAGCCGAGCGTCCTTGACTGTCCCAAATATTCCATGTCCCAATTTCCATACCATTTTGTTCAACTCTTCCCTAGACCCATTCTCAAGCAGATATCTCTCACAGAGCTCCATAGCACGATCAACGTCTCTTCCTACATTCGGTGCTCCAGTCAGAAGTATCTCGGCCAAAAGCAACAGAGCTCCTAGGTCGTTCTTCTTGTCGATATTCAGTTCACATATCTGTACTGCCAGCTGCACATCCCTAGTTAAACCATCTGTTCCATCAGCGATGTTCCTTGCCAAGTGGGTTAATTTTTCGCTTGATCCATTTGCAAGGAGATACTTGTCGAAAAGTTCCATTCCACGACTAATGTCTTTTCCTACGCCCGATGATCCCGTGATAAGTAGTTCACCAAGAATTCCCATCGCGGGTAGCTTGTTTCTCATATCTATACACATCTCGCATAGCCGCACGGCTACCTGTATATCATGACATATTGCACAATCTCCAAATGCCATTCTTCTCACAAACTTGATCAACGCACCACAGTCTCCGCTTCTTTCAAGGTAACTTTTGCAGAGACTCATCACACGATCGACTTCCTTTTCGACACCTGGAATTTTAACCATGAGCAATACGGCTAGAATTATCATTGCAACCAAATCATCCCTTCTGTCTATACACATCTCGCACAATCGTATTGCAGATCGCACATACTTCGTTATCCCACACGCTTCATCCACTATCTTACGTGCAAACTTAGTCAGCGCTTCACATGGTCCGCCTCGGTCGAGGTACTTCTCCCACAACTCCATCGCTCGATCAATATCTTCTTCAACGTGAGGAGCCCCAGTCATGAACAATTTGGCCAACATTTTCATAGCTCTTGTATCATTCTTCTTCTCTATACACATCTCGCAAAGACGCACTGCAGACGGAATGTCTCTGGGCCTTCCAGAACCGACATACATCAACTTTTTGGCAGCTCTAGTAATATAGAAACTGGTGTCGCTTCCATCTAGGGATCTTTCACATAGTTCCATGGCACGATTAACGTCTTTTTCCACGCCTGGGCCGCCAGTGAGAAAAATTTCAGCAAGGTCCACCATGGCACGTGCATGGTTGTTCTGTTCAATACACATCTCACATAGATCTATTGCAAGTCGCATATCTGCGGGCTTTCCCATTCTTACATCTGCCAATTTTCTTGCAAGATCACATACGAGGTAACAACCGTCAGAATCATGGACAACGGTAGCACATAATTCCATGGCACGACTTGTGTCTTTGTCTACTCCTGCAGGTCCAGTGATTAGTATTTCAGCGAGTATCATCATAGGTTCAGGGTCATTTGTGTGATCGATACACAACTCACACAAACGCACAGCAATAGACATATCCTGGAAAGAAGGTCGCGGCTCGAGCATCATATGCCTCGCAATTGTGATAACTCGATATACGTCTGCACCCTGTAAGACTTGAAGAGCTGTCGCACATAGTTGTAAGCCGCGATCTATATCCCTCTCGACATGAGGCGATTCAAAAAGCAGTATTGTAGCCAGAACAATCATAGCTTGTGAACTATTATTCTTCTCGATACATACATCCAACAATTGAATCGCAAGCGGTACAGTGGTTGCTGACTTAAATGTAAACCATGGTTGGAAAGCCAACCTTCTGGCAATTACAATAATACCTTCGTCATGACCATTTTCATCGATATAGGCCTCAGTCATTTGCAATGCACGAGGGACATCGCTCTCAATGCCATCCGCGCCGGAGATGAGTAATTTGATGAGTTTAGGTATGGCTCTGACAGCGTGATCTCCATTTTCAATGCAGCTTTCATACAAATGGAGTGCTCGCAATACATCCTTTCTAGTTCCTAGTGGCCCCTCCTCCAATATCTCTGCAAGTTCGCACATGGCTGCTCCATCGCCATCCTCTTCTATACAACTCTCGTACAGTTGAACAGCGCGCCCAACGTCCTTTGGCTGCTTTTTCATGTGAAATCTGGCAAGGCGAAGTTTAGCCTCACTGCTACAGGTTTCAACGATATATCTCTCATATAACGCAACACTAGAGGTGATACTGTCTTCGTCGTCAGATTCATCTTCAAGTATTGTAGCAAGATCAAGCATGGCCCCGACATGTTCCTGCTCATTGATGCAACGCTGGAACAAGTCTATTGCAGCAGGGATATTGAATTCAACGAATAGGTCGTCGCGTTCCATACCGGAAAGTCTTCGAGCTGTGCAATACATGGCGCGATGGATGATGGAGGTGCTGAAAATGTGTTTGGGGGGAATGTGGCGGTGAGATGCTAGAAGGCAGAGAATGAAACTGAAGAAATGGTTTGCGACGATGAAAAGGCGAATTCTGATTCATGGTACATAGACTGCGGGCTCTCTCTTCCAGTACTCACAGCCACATACAGGTGTACATCTTGGAAGCATTGGAATGCGTGATGGGGAAAACATTGCGAGCGTGATGGAAGAGATATGGATGACAGAGTTTGTCCCTAAGATGGGTTTAGAGGACAGGTTCGTCAATCGCATTTACGAATTGATTTCCATAGAATTCATGGTCAACTTTTTCAGTCGCCGGATTTGGGGGCAAGCGATTTGGGGAATTGCGCTGGCCGGATTCACGCGCTCATCTCTTTGCAAAACAGTTGATTTTTTCCAACTTGTTCCACGCCGCAATGCCATGGTAAGCGTGCTGAGAATTATCTCGTATACTAAGGCTGCAAAGGCCTATCCATTCCGTACTGAGAATTACGTCGCACACTTAACTATCACGTTCAGCTCTGATACGCCGATGACGAGTACCTCCACCACACTTAGCGCGCCCGTGTCGCTTTACTCTAATCACTACACACCCAACATAGTCTAGCTGCAAGCACAAGGACATCACCGTCCCCCCTCCCTTTCCAAAGCATAGCATTTCGAGCAACTTGTGTTCCCACCAGATGCAGTTTCAAAAATTCCCAGCTCATTGGTGACGCCGTCTTGATCAATAATTTTGCCATGGTGATGAAAACAACTCCTCCAGTTTACCGCTCCTTCCTATCAATCATGTAAATCCCTCGTAATTAAACAACCAGCTTTTTTTGTTTGAGCCGACGAGGTCATTGGCACACCCCATCTTATACTCCAGAAGCGGTAAAAATATGGGCTCAGAACCAAGATTTCACTCATGGCTCTAATCTGCGCCCAACCTCCCAGGCATCATCCTTTCCATATCGATTAGCTTTCTTGCAATCCATGCCACGAAGAATTACAGTCAACCTCCTGAGATGCCGAGCATGATTCAATTCATCCTTTACAATTCTTGGAAGCTTCGGGTGCCCTGTGTATGGACAAATTTTCATGACTATGGCCATCGTAACGTCCTCATTCGTATCGCACATCCTAACTAGTTACGCTGCGAAAAGTGCGTTGAATGGGAAACAAAAAGAGTTTATCCCTGCGCGGCTAGATTTGCTCCCAGTTTAGTGACATTGCTCATATAATTAAGATAGGCGAGCGGCATTCTTCTCGATGCCATCTTCGTATTGTATGGTCTCTCAGCAACATAGTTAGGCGATGCAATTATCAAGTTCATTACGCCCAGCTCTCGACCCAGAGTGCTTATTTCTCCTTCCCAAAGCTTGGTGCTACTCAAGAAATTTTGTACCTTTTTATTTGGCTATACTATCACATGTTTGTTCGGTGAGGCTCTCATATAGTTCACAGGTGTGGATAAACCTCACCAATCTTTTTTCCTACTTTTCCAGGGCTGCCGTTGTTCTTTGTAAAACGCATCCTGCACAGCGTGATGCGAGACACAGATATTTCTGATAACAAGAATTTGTATACCTCTGTGCAGTAGTGCGTTAGCAAATCGAAATGGTTCAGACGTAGTTCTCGTTCTTGCATCCAAGAAAGATATTATGACGGCAGCAATGTTCATTCGGATAGAATGGCCAATATCTTTCCACTCTCAACGTCATCAAAGAACAACGTTAATTATAGAGATGTGTACGAAAGCTGGCTCGCGGCACTGTCGACAAGAGTATACGTTTTAGTACTCCAAACAGGAACCGATACCTACAATGAAATTGCTTAATAGAAATGCTGCCAGCCATTAATATGTTTATCCCCAAATATCATCATCCTCTTAGTCTCGAGATTATAAGGAATCGCGATAGTTCATAGTGTTTCCACTCAGTTTTATATGCCTGCAGCTCTGCATGATTTCAATTGAAGAAAGGATCCGCCTCCTTGCAGATTTTTGTGAAGAAAATATCGAATGCGAATCTCCATAGGGTTTCATCGTACGGTCGATGTTATCGACTTTCAGGAGCTGTACCAGATGAGACATCACATCTGTTCTGTTCCATACTTCTGCACGCGTCATGCGTACGCACCTTACAACCCATATATCCTTTGAAAGGATCTTTGCACAACTGTTCACCTATGGTGTGTGACGTTCATTTTCGCCTCAAGACTTGTCACAAGTCAGTATTACACGGCTGATATGATTCATAGTGCATGAAGTTGTGCGCAAAATATCGTAACCTGAATCCCTCACTTGAAACTTCATCGCATGTTGCAAAATCCGGATATCGCAAATAACCTATCCGCTTGATTCCCCTCAAGATTTTTTTGTTCTTCACCAGACCGCTCTGTTCGATCATTTTGACATGACTTTCTTCTACCACCCTTCTAACAAGTGTGCCTGTAGAATTGCAACCGACGCATATTCCAGTATACGCATGGATCCTCTCTTCGCGGTATCTGTCGCTGCTCAGAACGATAGGCATACTTGGTACAATCAAATATCGCACCCAACTCGACAATCTTCAGAATATCCAGCTGTGGCGGACATGCGTATCACCATAGATATATCAGTTGCAGTCCAAATCGACGCAATTTCTTGAAAGTAAGCAAAGCCACGACGGGCGTCATTTGAATACCTTTAATCACCAGAACAACTCCCATACAAATGCAGTGATCGGGATACTTCTTTCCAGACTCCTGGGCCGGGACATCCCGCTGGATTCCTAAACCAGGAGTCAAGAAGGATATATCCCGAGCAATGCAGTTGTATGAGTGTATACTCGGTATGCGTCGCGACGAATCTTTGTGCAGCAGTTGTGCAGATGCCGATAGACTTGGGACAACGGGAATGGTTGATTCAACGCTCGTATAGCGAGAGACGGCGAGCAAAACGGGTTGGATTGAAACCGATGTGCATTATTTCTGGATGATACCCACGTGCCGAGAAAAATCGTGCTGGTACAAGCCTGCACCAATTTTGCAAGTCGGCGTTTTAAATTGGTCGAGTGTTTGGAAATGTTCTATTTTGCGTGACGGAACATGTCATGGTAATAGAGATGAGTAAGTCGTAGTGGATTGGCAGTGGTAGGCGGATGCAGGTGGCTGAGACGGAGGGGGTATAAATCTGGCTGAGCTGAAAGATGCAGACGTTTTTAGTCTGTGTCAAGCGTATCTGAATCCACGTGTAAATAAACTTATCGACACACGCAACAACTTGCGCTCACCGGATTCGATCACATCGAGATTGGCTCATGTAACCTCAATGGGGTCGGTCGTAATGTGAACTAGAGCTGTTCGCTCCATCGACTTGTTCATCAATCATGGAACTCATTGCGCTAGGGGACCTCATCTCGCTCAACCCATGCCAAAGTTTTGTTTACCACCCAAGTTAATATCTCAACATTGTTATCTAATTTCATTCACCACCGCCCATTCCAAGCTTCATGCGCAAGACAGTTCGCAAAGTCTGATTGCGAGCTTTGTATTCTGCACCATTCCCTTCCTTCCAAACGCTACGTCTCTCGCGATTGTCGCCACCTTTCTGCAGCTACCACCACTTCTGATAGCCACTTCACACATATGCATGGCATCTTCGACGTCTGCCGAGCTCGCGGCCGCGCATATGATTACTTCTGCAGCGTCGAGTAGAACATCGGCGTTTATTTCCAGTTCGTTCCATGTGGCCAAGCACATCTCACATAATTGTAGGGCCAACTGGACGTTTCTTGCAATCCCCGATCTCCCATTCATGATTCTTCTCGCTAGACTGACAATTGCACTGCATATCTCAGATGAGATTCTATTGCCCTTGAGATATGTCATGCACAGCTCCATTCCACACTTGATTTCATCACTATCTGTGCTTGCACTTACAATAATCTCCAAGAAAGAAACGATAGCATAAACATCATTAGTTGTCACCAAGTACAACTCGAACAAATTCATTGCAAGAGCAACATTCTTCGCCGTCCTCTTTGCTCCAAATGCCACCTCTCTAATTCGTCTTTTAACTCTGTACCAACTCACGCCTGCATCGAAACAATCCTTGTACAATTTCATTGCACGATCAACGTCTTCTTCCACATCCGGCGCGCCTCTCATGAGCATCTCCGCCAGAACCATCATAGCGTGTGTATCGGTTCTCTTGTTTATACACATCTCACATAGTTGCACTGCCAGCCGCGCATCTCCAGCTCTGGTAGATATCTCATTGGTTAGTTTTCTCGCGAGGTTGGTCAGTTCCGCACAACTTCCAGTTGCATCCAGGTACTTTTCACAAAGCAGCATTGCACGTTCAATGTTGTTTCCGACATCTGTGGTTTCCGTTATAAGCAGCTCGGCCAAAACCACCATGGCCTCTGCATCGTTCATCATGTCCACACACATCTCACATAGCTGCATTGCAAGCAGTATATATCTATTTTTCCCATGCGTCACACGCGCCAGTTTGATTGCAAGATTGGTTACCCCATAGCAGGATCCCGTTATTTCCAGGTACTGCGCACACAACGTCAACCCGCGCGGAACATCATTTACAACACCCGAATCCTCTCTCATGAGAAGCTCGGCCAAAATCAACATTGTGTCTGCATCCTTGTCATTGGCCGTCAACATCTCACATAACTGCATCGCAAGTTTTGCATCTTTAGCTGTATGAAACGGTCGATATACTATCTCCCTAGCAAGATTAGTCTGTTCTCTGAACGATCTGTTACCATCCACAGGGTTGGCACAAAGCTGCCCTGCACGATCTTTGGTTTCCTCAACTCTTAAATCTGCAACCATGAGTGTTTCGGCAAGGGTCAGCACAGTTCCAGCATCGCTCTTCTTCTCTATACACATCTCACATAACTGGGCTGCGATCGACGCATTTTCAGGGGTTCGCCACTGTTCTTCAACCAGATTCCTTGCAATATCCGCTATTGTACAAAACGGCAAATCATCTTCAGCTTCCAAAGCTGTCGCACATAGCTGTAAACCACGGCAAACATCTCTCTCGACATGAGCAGCACCAAATAACAGAATATCGGCGAGAAGAACCATAGCCTGTGTATCGTTTCTCTCCTCTATGCACATCTCCAGCAATCGTACTACATGAGGGGCATTGATTAATGAACTACCTGTGCGTCGACGCTCGTATATTTGACGGTGCACAAATTGCAACCCATCATCCGCGTCGGCATTTTCAACAAGATAGATGTTGAATATTTGCAAGGCATGAAGAATAATGTTCTCAGCGCTGTACGTTCCAGACGTGAGATTCCAGATGACGTTATCCATGGCTTGGAGACCATGTTCTCCATGATGAATACATTTCTCGTACAGTTGAAGCGCTCGAGATACATCCTTCTCAACTCCAGGTGCTCCTGCCTCTAGGATTCTGGCAAGTTCGTACATAGCTTTACCATCAGCAGTTTGTTGGATACACTCGCCATACAGTTGAACAGCACGAACAGCATCGACAGTATCTGTCGGTCTTCGTTGTCTCCGTTGCCAAAGGAGTCTGGCAAGGGAGAGTTTGGCTTGGCAATTATTGCTCTCCACAGCACACCTCTCATATAGCGCAATACTGCGGAGAAAATTGCTGTCGTCAGGTTGATGCTCCTTTTCCAGGATTCCAGCAAGATCAAACATGGCTCCCACATGGTTTTGCTCGTCAATGCAGCGCTGAAACAAGTCTATTGCCGCTGACTTGTTGAATTGAACGCCGATGTCATCACGCTGCAAACCGGCAAGTCGTCTGGCAGTGGCGTACATTATGGAAAGGGGTTGAAAAAAGTTGACGTGCAATGGGCTGTGGCAGTGGGGAGCTTGAAATTGTGACTCGGTACATCGCGAGTGATATACATACGCACAATTGGAAGAGGGATGCAAGCGTCAACAAGATACACGAATTGAATGAGAAGAAATGTTATTGGTTGCAAAGGACGCGAACGCGTCATGGAAAGAACGCGTGTGAAGTATGCTAACAAGCTGATTATTTGGAAGCAATAACGATTTGAGCTTGTTCCATGCGCGATCAAATGCACGCACTGTTGACTCGCAATTAGATTTCGCGGACGCCTTTACTCATACATTCAAGGTTCCGCGATCCCCCTGAACAACCATCCTGCACTCACGGCTCGTTCATACAAGTCTTGTGCCCGATTCATGTCGACCGGCACGCCGCGCCCTCCCTCATAATACATTTCCGACAGAACCACCATTGCGTGTACGTCGCCCCCTTTCGCAATGCATATCTGCAGCAATTGAACTGCAAGCATCTTATCATCGTCCATCCAATCCACGCCAGCCCATATCCTTCCGGCGAGACAGACCACCAAGCTTTCTTCCCGATTCTCGATCACGGACCTTTCACACAGCTTGATGCCGTACGCGATGTCCTCGCCCGATTTGGGTGCGCGTGAAAAATATATTTCCGCCAACGTAATGCACGCGATTGCATTGCTATTTTTGTCAATGCACATCTCACACAACTTGATTGCGAGCGCCGTATCTCTCACCATCCCCCCCGTCCCAAACGCTATGTCCCGTGCAATGGCTGCTATCTTCCTACAGCAGCTATCACTTCTTTCGCAGGCCACTTCGCACAGATATATTGCAAAGTCACTATCCCTGCTGTGCGTCGTCCCGCCTATTAATACTTGTGCCACACTGACGAGAACATCTTCATCAACCTGCCATTCTTTCCAACTTGCTATACACATTTCACATAATTGCAGTGCCAGTCGTTCACTCTTTGCGACACCGCGTTCCCCAAACATCATCCTTCTTGCCAGAGCCACAACATCACTGAACAACCGAAATTGACCTTTGATTTTTCGCAGAGACTTGTTGCACATCTGCAGTCCACGACTAATATCTTCCTCTCCATTACCTTCCGCTAAAAGTATCCCACCCAACATGACCATCGCATAATGATCATCCGTCGCCACGTACATCTCGCATAGTTCTATGGCGAGAGGTATGTTCTTCATTACTGATCCAGTCCCAGACGCTACCATCATCACAAGATTCTCAGCTAGGTTGAAACTTGCGCCTGCATCAAACGCGCACTTGTACAGTTCGATTGCCCGTTTTTCATCTCTCTGGACACCTGGAGCTCCAGTTATGAGTAACTCGGCTAGAATCAGCACAGGTTCCACCTCGTTGCTCAAGCGCATACACATCTCACACAGTTGTCTCGAAAGCGGTGCATTGCAAATCGAGTAGCGTGTTCCATACGCGACATTCTTCGCAAGACAACTTATTCTACTACATCTGCGAAATCTATATATGTACTTCTCACATAGCTCCAAGACACGATTCACGTCATTTTCAAAGCCAAGTACTGGCGTCAGGAGCACCTCAGCCAGAGCCACCACATCATTTGCATTGTCGTTCCTCTCTATACACATCTCACATAACTGTATTGCAAGCTGCAGATCTCTAGTTCTACAGCGACTACCCACAATCCTTCTGGCATAATTCCTGAGCCGCACGCCACTAGTATCTGAACGCAGAGAGTTGACGTAAAATAGCAATGCACGCTCGACGTCGCTCTCGACGCGCGGAGCGGTAGTCATGCTGAGTCCGGCCAAAATGAGCGGGGCGATTTTGCCACGATTCTTCTCTATACACATCTGGCATAAGCGAACTGCAATCGACGCCTCGTCCGACGTGCGATTCTGCGCACTCGCCA
This sequence comes from Asparagopsis taxiformis, assembly GCA_030407315.1. NCBI lineage: Eukaryota > Rhodophyta > Florideophyceae > Bonnemaisoniales > Bonnemaisoniaceae > Asparagopsis > Asparagopsis taxiformis. The sequence goes on along the minus strand of JALQPE010000100.1, from coordinate 251,754 downwards.
AGCTTTGGGCGATTCGTTCCACGCCCGACCAGGACGCGTAATCGCCAGTTTCGAGCACTGTCGCACATAGCTGTAGACCACGATCGACGCCGCTCTTGAATTGCGCGCGACCCAGTACGAGTATTTCAGCGAGAGCAACCCGGGCGGACGCGTCGTCTTTCTTCTTAATGCACAGCTCGAGCAGTTGCACCGCGAAGGATGCATTGTTGGATAAACGAGATGGACATTGTTTCTCGAAAGCGAGCTTGCTGGCGAGTTGTGTTAAACCGGTCAATTTTTGGCCGGCATCTATAAAGGCATTACACATTTGCATTGCACGAGTGGCGTCCTTCTCGATGCCGTCTACGCCAGACATGATAATTTGAACGGCTTTGGGAATGGCGGCGATATTGTTATGTTCATTGACACAGCGCTGAAACAACTGCAAAGCTCGAATACTGTTCCTACGAACACCTGGTGCTCCTTTTGCGAGAATTGCTGCGAGTTCGTACATGGCGTCACCCTGAGCCGTTCGGTCTATGTAGCTTTCATACAATTCGACGGCGCGATTAAATTTGTTGAGTCTACCCAAGTCCTTGCGCAGAAGAAGTCTGGCGAGCTGGAGTTTGGACTCGTGGTGATCACCCTCGATAACGCATCTATCGTATAAGGTCATGCGCAGAAAGGTTTTGCTTCTCCCGAAATGTTTGTTCGCCAGAATGGTGGCGAGATCGAACATGGCACCTATATGGTTGTGCTCGAGAATGCAACGCTGCAGGAGGTTAATGGCAGCGACCATATCGGATTGAACGAACATGTCGTCATTCTGCATCGCGGCAAGTCTTCTTGCCGTGGTGTACATTACGGAATTGAAAGCCAAGTTGGATTCAAGTCGTGACTGGCGGGTGATAGATAGTTGTGGGCGGAATAGAGAAGAACATGGGTTGTGGATTGTTTAAGTAGAGACGCGAAAAGGCATGAGACGTCATCTTGTTTTCCAACTGCAAGCTACATCTGTACGTCTGTATGTAGCGAAATGGTGATGGAGCATAATGACAAGGGCTGATGGTGTGACAATGGGTGATATCTCCACCAACTAGCACACATGTATCAACGCACTCTTCTCCACCAACATTCGCTGGGTCTATATGTGTGCCGTACACGCGAGCGTGCGTAGGACTGACAAACTGCTTCCGCAGCAACCAAACATGCTCGCATTCCTGGCATTGTCGCTGTTTCCAAACTCCAAGTCATACGTGTACACGTACCACGCCGTGTACATAATCTCGTTTGCGTGTCTACTTGGTGCAAGCATTTCTATTACAGGTAAAAACGTTTCTCCCTTTAGTTTACATGTCCTTCCCCAGTAAGTTTCGACCGAAAACGTTGCCGACGAACACTTGCACCAGCTCCATTTCGAACCGCCCGCTTCCCTTCGTCGTTCACAACATTGACAACCGCGCCGGCAACTCTTTTCGCATACAAGTCCCGTTTCTCCTCGTCCTCCTTCGCATTAGTGGCCCCTTGAATATTTTCAATGCCTGTGAAATTAGGCAGTCTCTGAATACTACCCGAAACCTCCTCATACGTCACGACGCCGTCATGCATCCTCTCAAAAGTTCCTTCCCTCATAAATATGTTGCGACCCTCCTCGTCAGTCATTGCAAACAGGTTCGACTTGCACGCACTGATGCTCAGTCTGTAGAATGCGGGTATTAACACCGGACCAGCAACTCCCTTCTCTTTAGCTTCGTCGAACCGACGCAGCGCGCATACCAGCTCCCTGACCGTCCATGTACGCGCAGGAAATTCTGGTGATGCTATAAACACAAATACGTCTGCGTTTTCCATGGCGTCGATCATTTTCTGAGGCGCTTCATCGCCTGGCTTCAATTCTTCTCGGTCGAAGAACACAGATATGCCTTCTTTCGTCAGATTTTCGTATATCTTGATCCCGAGCGGCATTTTGTCTGGGCCAGCATGGCTGATAAACACCTGGAATGTTTCTTCCTTCGCCTGCTTCGATTCTGCCAGAAGATTTATCATGCTGCGTGATTCAACTTGTTCAGTAAATACTGGCAGTGCTGGTTGTTTCGCCTCTTCAAGCATGGTCTCCTTCCTGATCAAGTCAACATATGCCAAACCACATCCTCGTTTGCTGACCCACAGACGAGATGTGTGCGCGGAGTAGTGCGTTTTCACAGGGAAATGTTCCAAGCTAGCAACGGCAGAGTAGACCATGCCGTCGTGTAGTTCTATAATATCCGAGTGCATACGAACTGATAGCCTTTTGGACATCATTTGATAAAAGTCTGTGTAGCCCGGATTCATACCAACTGACATTTGTGCAAACCGATTTGATAGTCTACTTGCATCAAATGACACCCTGACTCCTTGCGCAGGTAACAGTTTCCATGAGAATGACTGTCCTACTTCATTGGGCTCCTTATTGGAATAGTCGATTAAGCATGCGTGTGCCGTGATCACATCAGGTGAACTAAAGTGGATTGCTTCTATACATTTCTCATGCATGTGATTGACAAGTGGTAACGAATGGGCCCATTCTTGCAGGCTGTTGAACGCAAGCTCTGCCATTTTGGTTTGTAAATTGGCGAGATACACTACACAGCTCCCTTTCACAGCGAATGCAACAAACTTTTTGTCATCAGAAACTGCAAGGTCAATGAGTTGTTTGCCCTCTGGAATGTTGTATTGCGCTAACACGCGATCAATATTGTGTGATACTTCTGACACGTCTCGTACTTCGATAACCTGACTTTTTTCACTGTTGGTGGCCAACGTTGCCCCGTCTGCAGATATCCCAAAAGCCAACACATCATTGAGAAATGATTCAGGCTCTGCAGCTCTCGCTACGTAGCCCTCGTGTGTAGGTTTTGTGTTCCATACAAAAACTTGGCATGGTGCGAGGGCGAATAGTTCAGATTCATCGCGATTCATCCGAAGCGATAATACACCATACATAGAATCATGTGTGAACTTGTGTACCAATGGAATAGCGACGTTCTCTGCAACAAATGTCGTGTCCCATACAAAAATGTCACGAACGGTTTCAGCGTAGCGCAGAAAAGCACCACCGGGAGCTTCATTCAGAATTGCGGAATAGAGCAATGTACCGGCACGATTGAATGAGACAGAAGATACCCATCCTCTGTTTGCGGGACGCAATGCGCATATTTCTCTGAGGCGTTGCATATCCCATAGCCGCACAGTTCCGTCCCACGACCCCGACGCAAGAACGCGCCCATCGCCACGTAATGCAACGGAACGAATCTTATCGCCGTGTCCGCGAAGAGGCTGTCCGATCGCTGTTAGCGTGCGGGCTTCAATTAGTCGGATTGATTTGTCAGACGTTGAGATCAAAAATTGTGAATCATTCATACTAACCAAACATAAAACTGGGCTCAAGTGTGCTTGTACAGTTTTCAGAATGCTACCATTCCCACATTGAACTGTTATCAGCCGACCGATACTTGAGCCGACGACAAAAACTTGTTGCGAGTTCAAGATGTGTAAACATGTGAGCCGTTCATCAGCTCTCAGATTTTCCAAATGATATGCACAGAATTGTTGGTAATTTCTCCAAATGATTATAGTTCCATCCTTCTCACATGAATAGATATCTCCCGTGGCTTTGTCAAAACTTATGCCTACGATTTGAGATTTATGTCCGATAAGGATATGTCGAGGAGATCCATCGCGACTGCTGATAACTTCAAGAGAACCACTTGTTCCTCCGACGACCAATTCGTCCTTTCCAACTGCGACTTCCATACAACTGGATTCCTGTTCCACGTCGAACACACGTTTAAGATCACTATTTGCATTTCGAAGTACCCCTGCTGGTGCGCGCACCCAAGGTCTATCGGCGTACTTCTCAATGCTCCAGATCATGCGTTTCACAATACTGGATGGTGATCCAAGTGATTTTAAGCGCCCGTACAATTGGTACGAACATTCGCTGCGGTTTTTCATACAATATGGTATCATACAGAGAACCATTGTTTCGGCGATCACATCAAGCTCTTTCGATAGTTTTCTTCGGATACGTACATCTTCAAGTTTCTCCGCATAGTCGCTCAACAATTTGATGTCTTCAATGACTTTCTGGAAGGCAACTTGTCTTTCGTCCTGGTTCATAACTTGTATCCACCTATAATCAGTCAATAGACGTAGAGCTTCTAGTCCTTTTCTGGCACCCAGTAGATGACGCACAACGTTCTCCATGATGTAGTAATCACTATCTTGCAACATCCACCAATGGTTACATTTTCCGTCCTGCTCATCATATACGGGCAAGTCTACAGATTGAAGATATGCATTGATAAGCTTACGGTGCCAAAAGCTGACGCCCTCTTCCTGTTTGGCTAGACTGACGCTCATATCATGTATCAAGTCATGAGTGCTCAAGCCCACAATCGTGTTGTCGGTATCCTTAATCATTGTCGCAAGGTTGTTTCGAGAAAACATTAGGACACCACTTCGAACAGTATCTGTATCAACATCCCACAATTTCTCAAGAGCACTCACAGAAATTGAGGAGTTTTTCCTCAAGACACTGAACGACCGAAACATGGGGCGTACATTGAATTGATTGAACTCGGGATCATTTTCCAGAATCTGCAGGCTCGTTCCAAGAGACGCTAATAAACCATCATGTTTGTCAACAGAGGCATTTGCGAACTGCGCAATATTCTTTTCAAGGCTTTCCCAATACTGAGCGAACGGGTAGTTGCGCGCAGAGCCTTGATCGGAAGGTTCGGTCATTTCTAGCACAGATGACCCTGCAACGCTCAGGGCGAGGGGTAAGCCCGCGCACATTTTGATGATACGGTTGAATGCAATATGATTCTCATGCGTCAGGGAACTGAGAGACGACATATGAATGCCAGCATGACAGCAGAGAATACGTTGTGCGGCGTTAATATTCTCTTCTACAGGGTTGAGATTGATGGGAACATCATGCATTTGTCCAACTTTCCATTTTCGAGTAGACGTCAATACTTTGAACGAAGTGCGTTTGGTGTGACGAACAGCCAAACAGATGGTGGTCACCAGGTCGTAAACAGTATCCACTACATCCCAGACATCGTCAAGTATGAGCAGAAAGTGCTTAGTGGAAAGAAGATCCAATAATCGCGCAATCATGCGTTCATGAGTTTGCTGAGAGGCAGAAAGCTGCACAAATTGATCATAAAAGTCAGGGAAGGCAACTTGAACGAGTTGCTTCAATTGATTGATGAAGGCGGCAAGTGTGATATCATGGCCAACTTCGATAAACCAAATACCATCGTTGAAGGTATGCCAAATATCCGGTAGATAACCAAGCGCTTTGAGGGTTGTAGTTTTTCCAGCGCCACCCATGCCGAAAAGGGCGACGGAGTTTCGAGCGGGCATCGTGGAGAGCAGTGCTCGTAGCGCCCTGCATTCGGGTGTGTTGGGTGCGGAGAAGTTGAGTACATGTAGTGAATTAGTGGGGACATAGAATACGTGTGGATGACTATTGTTCGATTTAAGACGGGTGGATGTTGGACGAAGCGGGGCGACTGGCGATGGTAGGATGAATGTAGGCGACCGTTGTGGGGGCGCCGGTTGGACAGCGGGAATCAATTGATATCGAAGGTGCGGGTTTGGTGCGACTTCGCTTTCGGGATTTCGAAGCGGTGAGAACTGCATGGTCTCGGGCAAGTCCGGCCTCATGTTGCTTCGTTCACTGGCGGTGGGTGGAAATCGCTCCTTGGATGGCGACTTGGTGGTAGGCAAAGAGGCTGATTAACGTACTTCATTCTAAGGCGATGGTTGGATGACTTGAAAGCAGCAGCAATGATGTGACGTGTGAAAGTACAGCTGTACAGCCGGACAAGTGAAGCGCGTTGGGAACACTTGATAAGCTGTCGTAGTTGAAAGTTATGGCTGATGCTTCCATCTTACAGTTCGCATTGGACAGCCTGTCTTTCAGAAAAGAATAGTGGTGTATATTGCAAGTCAACTTGCTTCATGGACGCTTCTGCCTCTGGCCAGGTCAACGAACGTTGTTGACCTCGCGGCAATCTTCTCGACTGGCGTGACTCCACGCTTCGACATTCCTCGTATGTCGTTCAAGTATTCGACCGTCCTTTGCCAAGAGTCATGGAAATGGGTGGACGCACAGTGAGAAGAATAACATCTGCTCAAATGAAGTATCGATGAGTGAATGATGGGTGCATCGATCGCTATTCACGTCGGTTGTAACATGAGCTTGAAGCGAATCATATTCAGAACCGGAACACGGTCCTGCTACCGTGTAGAAAAAATGACGTAGCTGTAGTAGTGAAATCTTCTAGACCATCAAGTTAGGATGATTGTGGTCGTTATTAGCCCGTGTAGGCGGTTATCTAGACTTGAGACCGTAGAATAAATATATCTTTAGCTAGAGATGACTGTGCAGAACAACTAGAGCATTTGCAGCCGTGTGAAAGTCCGCTGCGGGTGGCTATCATTCCTGACAAGCCGCAGTTTAGCAAAAATATGGCCTCAGAGTGGGGTGTTCCACATACGGACAGAAGACATAAGTTGCCAAGCTATCAACGTATCGTCTCGCCCAAATCTCCTCCTGTAAAAGCGAATAGGCTTGCATAGAAGAGGTATAGCTAGCTAGTCATAAGCTTTGTAGATTAGCAACATACTGACTACGCAGAATCGTTGATTGAAATTTGCTCAGACAGCTGCGAGCACTCATCGTTTTCTTGAATACTCCAAGTGAATCAATATGTTTCAGAAGAGTTGTGTGCGCAGCAGGCGATAAATCCAACGAGACGAGCTCAAAGTCCGGAAACCCGTGCAATCTCGCTGCCTCTGTGGTGCATCCAACGAATGAAAGAGGATATTTGCCAATCAACACGATCTGAAGTATATTCGACGTATTAAGAAAACGAAGATCTCATGGTAACGTTTGCCATGATGGCAAAATAAGCAGCCATGTGAATTTTGATAACGTCCTATCGCTGGCTCCCATGTATGTTCCCGATCGAGCCTTGATGTGAACCACACAAATAAGTAGATTGGAACAATCTTCTAAGGTGATGAACCTGAGTTGATGTCACTGCCGCCTCGGATAGCAACGTTTGGCTGCTCCGACAGGCCGAAGATGTCGTCAGGGCAATTGACTCCATTCGTGATGACGTTGTCATCCGAGCCTCTGGGACAAGCTGTCCTAGACCGAAGCGTACATTAGTACTTGCGATGATAAAGGTATGACAAAAAGATATCCATATCTTATTTTTGAGCCCTGATTTTCGGTAAGATATCATGTAATGCTGTAAACAAGTCAGGCCCAATCCTTTTATCGAAAGACTCGGCACAAGTTTTTCATGAGCTCAACTAACTTGGCGTAGGCTACGCGGCGTAGCCTCTGGACCTGATTTCAACAGGACACAAAGATATGTAATTCCTCGCTGAGATTGTTTACGTTAGTATAGTCATTCCCCATTCATGTTACCAAATCGAGTGAATATTTTCAAGTTGAATCTTCATATCACCTCTACTAAGCATACTTCATTACCTTTCCACCTCACGATAACAACATAATTCACTACATGAGCCGATACATCACTATGCAATAAGCTTATTCCCTTTTGACGTCACTATTTTCGGCTGTGATAAGCCCTAACTTGAGGCCTCATCCATCTTTTTATGCAACATCCAAAGTGACGTAATTCGCATCACCACCTAATCTTTACAACTGTAATCTTTCAGCCGTGCTTACCACATAACATACCCATATCCTCTCCCAACAAATCAATCCCTCTCATGAAACAACCATCTCAAGATGTGAATCACATCCACGCCATCTAAACTTTATCACTATCCGACATGACCGAACACTATAAAACCCCCCATTCGCCACTCATCTGTTCTTCCTATCCATCTCATTCCTCCCATCTCCCAAACCTCCAATCCAACACATTCACACACCATCCTCCAAACGCACTATGAAGTTCCTGCTCTATATCTCGTTGATCCTCTCTGTATTCCTGCACTGCGATGCCTGTGCGGGCCATGCCCCGCCCCAGATCCCGCAATCCTTCATCGGAACAGTCATACAAGGCTGCACGCCGAAAGTAATCACAGCCGTGTCTCAAATCGTTCCCGACCCAACAAAGTGCGATCTTCCTCTCGCACCGGGCGGCTGCAATCTATGTGGGCTCCGCCTCTACAAACCGGAAACAGCTGGAAAATTCCTGGTACAGCCACTCTACAGCGACCTGTCCGTTGGTAACGCGGAGCATATTCAGGCGTCCGAATGTCGCTGCTCGGACGGATGCTACTTCCATCGCTCTTCAATCACGCAGTTCGGAATCGAACCGCTCCCGACCGCAATTAACGGCGCCTCCGGCTCCTTCTCCGAGCCGTTTGCGTGCTACTCCGGCATTTCCATGCCCGGTAGCACGAGTAAGAGCGCCAACTATACCTTCCTGATTTGGTGTGAGAACGACGGAGGTTGTCCGAATGATGTTGTCGCTCGTTTCAGCTTTGCAATTCGTTTCGAACTTCTCAGCCCGAATCGTCCGGCAACGACCAGTAACTTTGTTCCGAAGATCACCTCTCTCCCACCGACAAAGTGTTTGCTTACCGAGCTCTCCAAGTCGACCGCCAATTTCATCCGGGGCAGGGGCGGCAGAGCTCCGCGCACGAGCGCTCCACCGGTCACAGTTCTCGTGGGAAAGAGGCAGTGCAGGCGTTGTTCTGTGGGCTCTGATTGTATTTCTGGAATCTGTTTTCATCAGAAATGTATCCGTGATAACTCAGCTGCTGCTAAACGCCGTTGTGGACTGCCCACCAGCCCTGTTCCGGGGTCGGGGAGTAATACTTGCTCTTCAGCTCGGCGTGTTTCAGCTTGTGTGCAAGCGTGCCTCAGTAGTTGATGGAGAGAGTAGCATGTGAACCTAGTTTGTGTGTACGGCAAGAGGTTGTTTCATTGCGGATGACACTAGGTCTCAGTCGAGATTGAAGTAGCTTCTTAAACATGTTATAAAGCGGTGGGTAGATGGTACTGTACTTGTTAATTGCAGTAAGACGATATATGTTTAAAGTCGTATTCATTAACTTGACCGATGTGTTATGGGAAAAATAGTGGTCGATAGGGGGAACATATAGGATCAAGAGCGTAGAAGAAGAATGTTCTGTGGTGGCATTCGTGACATCACTCTGCTGCTAAAGAGATCAAAAGCTAAATAATCTTGGTGTCATTTCGATTTCGCAAACATCACCTCACCGCGGGGACGCTAGAGATTACTTTATCATCATACTAAAAAAAAATATTTGCCCGCCCCTGCGATAGATCCCAGTTTGTGCGAGGCATCCATCATTACTCTTCATCTTCACTGCGGCCAAACAGTGGTCGGTTTGAAGCCAGACTCATTGGCGGGAATCAACTTGTATTGGTCCGGCAAATGTCTAGCAATCACCTGCTTAATACCATCAGTTTCCTGCACCCACTTCAGCCCGGCCTGGGAGTACACCTCCTCAGTGAAGTCCTCATTCAAGAAGCGATCCGTCTCTAGACGACGCGACGCCATGAGCAAGAACACCTCAAAGCTTGTCTCTGAAATGGCGAAACCTGCAACCTTTTTCTCTGCAAGATTCCCGACTAGCAAATCGACTTCTTCGATGCCGTCCGGGCCGTACACATCTGTCAAAGCAGCAATAGCCTTCTGATTACCGCCGGTAAGGTCTGCGTAATCCTTGAACGGCTCCAAATAGAGCCCACGACGGAAGTCGTTGTACTTCTTCAACCCACGCTCACGGTCTCGATACAAGTCAAGTGCCGCGAGATCAATGTTGGACTCCATTGACTTACCATCCGTGTCGGAATGGTCGAGATTGCGCATGTCGGAAGGATAGTTGAAGAGTTCCAGATTACCGCACGGATACTTGATGATAGCATCCCAAGCTTCAAGTGCTACTGAAGGGTTCTCACGAAGCAGATCATCACCAGCCTGGGTGAAAAAGTTTTCAATGCGCTGCTCTCCACTTTCAAGCGGCAGCACATCTGGAATCATAGGATGGAGACGGTACACGGAAAGGAACTCATCTGTAAGTGCAAAAGGTACGCCATGGTTCTCCGTAGTCTTTCCGACAACTGAGAAAACTCCTGGCGGACCACCTTTGGTCAATCCGAGACCGTGGAACAATCCGTACCAATTGGTCTCCATGCCGGCCTTGAGTGAGGGTGTCTTCAATAGTTCCACAGTCCAGTCAACGGTGTGGATCTTGGCGGCAACAGCGGCAACTACCAAGCGTGCACGTCGGAAGAGCGCTTCATCATCATCAGCGAGTTCAGGATGTTCCCTCGCGATTGTATCTGCGACGAGGTTATGTTCTCTAACAAAGAGGTCTTGCAGCAAGCGAACACCGACCCAAACGTTTTGATTGTCTCCCGAGACAACAACTCCGTCTTCATCAGACGGAAGAACACCGAGATCATTAGTGACCCTGAGTCGTCCTCCCACAAGAGTTCGAACCTTTGACACCTCTGCGCCGGTAGCACCGTAGATGACACCGGTATCCCACCAATGGGTCTTTTCATTAATCAAAGCGCCGTCACTCTCGCGAACCGCTGATTTCTTGAACGAAAAGTTATTGAGGGGACAACCGGAGCCTTCGGACAACTCTACAAGATCATCGAGTTGTTCGCCGCGCATCCAATCATGGGCCATGAATTGGATCCAGGCGGCGGCCAGCACGTTGAGTTGGTCTCCAGCGGGCTTGAAAGTATCACGGGCGAGAAGTTTATGAGCGATGGTCTGCACGGGGGGAGAACGGTCCACATCTCTGTGGCCTCTGGGCATGTTTCTACCAAATGGGGTGAATGAGGCGCCTGCAGCGGGGCTCTTGAGGTCCATGTAGATGCCATTGTCGGAGCGAGTGTTGTGCGGTGGCGGGGGCTCAAGGTTGATGGGTTCGGAGGGTTCGGCAGCCTTGATGAGGTTGATCTCTTGCATGACACTGCGACGAAGCACGAGACGAATGAGGGTGAGAAGGACTGGGGCGTCCAACGGGATCGCACCAGCGATTTTCAAACGCAGCCATTGCCAGAAGTCGGGCCTTGGAATATCCGACATGGTGGATGATTGGGTTGAACAGTTTGCAAGTATCGAAGTTGCACGAGTTGGAAGAGTGTGCAGATAATTGGGGTTTTTTATCAAGTCGTGTAGTGTGTTGAATCAAATTTTGGCAACACTGGGAACATGAGATTCCCACGTATTGGAAGCGTGACAACGGTGCTGCCCGTTGTCATCTGCGTTGTATTTATGAAACGAGTGAATCTGATTTCGATTCGCTGCTGACTATTTAGGGTAGCGAAGAGATATTTACGCAATTTTGCTCATCTCCATTTGCAACGACTTTTTTAACGATATTGCGTTGGTTGGCCGCATACAGTACAGCTCGACCTCCGTTTGTTGTGATGACCTCATCGTCAACTCGCCAAATTTTAATTGGAAATGTACTCTCGTGTTGCTGATCGCCGCCCTGATGGCGGCATGGGAGGACAAAACCGCCCGAAAATACCACCGCATCACGCAAACATCCGTATAGACCACAGCCGGTTGCCGCTCGATGCCTCGTTCGCGCTCCATCGAGCCGTAGATAGGTTACAGAGGAAATCCTGGCATGATGTCGTGACTACAGGCATCGAATACTTGTATCTAGGGTTGATTTCTACGCCCCCCTGATCGCTCCTGTGGCTGTACTAGGCCTTACACATATATCGATTGCACTATTGCATTGTATGTTGCGCATACAGCAGAAAAAGTTTTCAAGAATTGAAAATATTTGCCAAATTGAAAACTTTTCGATAGACGCGGCGTCACGTATGGGCGTCTCGAGCTCGGGCGTTTTGCGCACTGGATGTTTCGATGTCGCCGTCAGCAGTGCACCGATCGCGCGCTGCATTGGGATGGACCAAGCAATGCTCTCTGGAAGGAGAGATCTCAAGTAGTATCTACACGCGTCGATCCGATTGTCCGAGACAGTCGTCTCACGTATGGCGTCCGAGATCGATGCTGCCGACCAGCGGTCGTTACAGTGCGTAGACATTAGTAGAGACGGCTTTCAGAACTGCGTATCTCGTTTCGGGTACACAGCGCGGGATATCATATCTCGCTGTAATGGCGGCCAATACAATTGCTGGGCTCTGCGCGACGCGAATTTGACAAGTGATTGTATCTTTCAATTTCGGTAACCAGGCGGTTGGGAAGATCGATGTAGTGAGGGAAAACGAATCACGTACAGCGATGGTGTTTCCAGCAACTACAAATGGGCGAAATAAATTGATAGGAATGTAATGATGGAGGTTATTCTCAAGTAGTGGAGCGGGTGTACAGTAGCATCTCGTGACAATCTAATTTACTGGAACAGCTATAATACTAGAGGTAGAGCGTGTTAGGTCTGCAAAGTTGATGGCATATTTTGGCTGGTTGGCCACCTTCACCGCACTGTAGCGCTGCGCTGCGCTGCGCCGCGCTGTGCTCGAGTGTTTCTACCCAAATTCCACTCGCTTGGTGGTAACAAAAGCTCAAAAAACAGCAATGACTCATGAAAAATCGACCATCTCGACACGAGTGGAACCACAAATGAATTTTATGCACGATGAGAACATGGCATGTGTACGCCACGCTCGGCCAATCACAACCAGAAAACGCAGCAATATGATTTACAAATTCCCATTCGTGAAACCGGCAGACAGGTGGCCACGTGGCATGCTTCTACCGCGCCACTACGTGAAAAGAATCGCTTCTACTCACGAAACGCAGCTTGCTTGCCGAGTCTCGAATTGGATCGCCCAAGTCGCCGAGCGGCATGACAAGAGGGCGCGCAAGTTGTCGGACGGATGCAGCAGCGTCAATCGGGCGCACAGGGAGATGAGACGAATAGAAATGCATCTCGTGTCGACGGAAATGACTTGGCCGAATACGATGCGGTTGGGATATTGTGAGATCACGCGCGTCCAGCAATGGCGCTACTGTACGTGCCAGCGGGTAGCAAATTTGGTAACATTCAATGCGCGCACAGATGATGGACACATTGCAGCAACTGATCGCATGCATCGCACAGCGCAACGCCTCTGTACATTTCGTTGCCACCTTTATGCACCGACGCGATATTAGGGTAAACTCTCTGTACGCTTCCACAAAAGTGTCGCATCACATACAGGAGACGTTTCTGCTACTTGGCGCCCAACTGGCATTTGCACCCGTCTCACTGTCTACTTGACCGACTCGTCACCATCTTTGCGCCCGTCGCTGCATGCTCTCATCCGCCCGTCCATCATGAGCGCCTTGACAAACCACACGCAGCCACTCGTGCATCATCGCGCCACCCACCAAATGCACGCCTTGACCACCGACCATCCGACGATGTTGTCCTTCTTGCTTGCAATGCTTGTCTTCCACTCGCTCGGCGCCATGTTCGACCTGTTCGACCGATGCAACTTGTTCCGCAAGTACAAACACTTCCACCCGACAAATAGTACCCCGACATACCGCCAAATGCTCCCCCGCGTCCTCTTCAACCAACTCTTCATCTGTCTCCCGTGCATGTATCTCGCGTCCTACTTGCGTCTCGCATACACACCCGAGCAGTACGCCAACCCGCCAAGTACGTCGTACAGTCTGCTCGTGCTTTTCACACTCCCGCCTCTGCTGCATGAACTCGCCTTCTATCTCGCCCATCGTTTCATTCTGCATTCTCGTTGGGGCTTTGTCGCGCTCGACCATGCAATGCATCACACCACAAAGGCGCACAGCGCGATAAGTGCCATGTACATGTCGTCGCTAGACTTTCTACTCGAGATTGTCTTCCCCTATCTCACCCCGCTCATTGTGCTTTCCAAAGCTAATCTTCTCACGCCCTTGCATTGCATCTGTATGTTGCCACTCGGCGCGCTGGGCGGCCTGTACGAACATTCCGGTTACAATTTTTTCGCTGATGTACCCGTGTTGGATGCTCGTGTGCACGGCTTGCATCATTTGTACTATCACTGCTCCTTCGCCGACGGAGTGGGAGCTCCCAGCGTGCTAGACGCCGTTTTCGGCACCGTGTGTTCCAATATTGGTGTTGCTTCCTCGACTTGGAAGCAATTCTTCGCGTGGTTGGTGCCGCATACACAGCATAGCAGCGCGCGCACTTCACATCGGCAGGAATAGATTGGTGCACATTTATCCGTCAATTACTCGTGTATTTTCGAAACATGCATCGCTTGATGAGGCATGTTCCTCTCGGCGATCAAATTGCAACGCCTTATTTCACGACAGTGTGTGTGCATTTCGTCGTTGCTCATGTCTGTCGTTTCGTATCTGTACCAGCTGTACTCTCTGTACATAAACCACTTGCCTTATTTACCGCATTCTCGTCGATTCTAATAGCAGGCACTGTGTCCGTTTTGTTGGCACGTTGGTGATTTCCTGGTTTGCTTCTTCGCTCGCATAGACAGTTTTTGTTAGCCCGCGCGACCGGAGCGTCCAAGTTGCACGCATTTGTCGTTTGCATCGGAGCAAGTTGTGGCATTCGGTTAGTTGGCCGTCCGATTAGACTGCATCGCTATATTTGAATCTCGGAACCGCATTAAATATTGGTAGATATGTTCCGAATGGAACGACGATTTGTTGTTCCACATTCCAAATCAGTTTGCCCTTCACCGACCGCCTCAAGTTTGTTTTCAATTCATTGTGCCCAATCCATATCACCGACATCTGACGTTGGGAGACAAAAACAAGGTCGCATTCCAAGTACCGCCCGATACATAGCATCGACGAATCACGAGAAAGCAACAACCGCACGCGCCAAACCTCGTTCTACGTCTTGATCTCCAGTTTAAATAGTCGACCGCAAACACATGACGTCAATGCACTACGCAATGGTATTTCAAAGTGATTGATTGATATCTGATGCACTGTTGCCCTGCAACACTATTTAGTGTGTTTCATCTGGATTGGATTTCCGAGCTTCAGATTTTCGAATCCCATTCTAAAACTACCGATCCAGTATCGCTCAGCTTTGTGACCTCGTGTAAACATCTTGCGCAGCCATAACCTCCTCCTCAACCAGCCTCTATTCTTTTTCCCGAGTTCTAGTACTGCCGCCTTTGCTGGAGAAACTTCGCTGCACAACCGCATTGTGCATGGTCGACATCTTGAAATAAAGGCACCCTTCTCCCCTGGTCAGCAGGTAACGTTTGACACCGTTGTCAAAGTAATTATCGCCCCAAAATTCAACATCAACTGTTCACCTAGACATCGTGTTGAACGGACGAGTATGTAAGAAAAGGTTGTATTCTGACAGTATGCTGCTGTGTCAAAGGTTGCATGGGAGATAGCAGACCTGCATACACTTCTTTCGGTCAAGCACGAGCGCATTTTTTGCCTTCTTAATTCAGACGCGTGTGGATGAATTCCAAGTATCCAGGCCATGCCGTTGGCCATGACCCGGTTACGGAAATTTTGCTCGCATGTAGAACAATAATGTCGCTACGATGGTAGCTCTCTAGTTTATTTTCTTGAGAGGCTAGGTAATACAGGGAGACGAGTACTTCATAATGCCTAGCAGAACGTACAGATGTACAACCAGCCTGCCCTCCCGAACGGCCGAAGGGTTCAATATCGATAGAGAAGCTTACCGAGGCGCAAAGGGTTGGTCTATACAAACTTGACCAATAGCTAGCAATTGTATGCGCCGTGAAATCAAATCGTATTAAAATATCGCTCTGGATCGATTTCACTGGTTTATCCCGCCACGGCGAAACTGCACACGCTGATCCTGCAGCGTAGGAATTGCACAACTTGCACCAGTCCCCTCCACCAAAAGAGGCGTTACGCCGAAGCCGCTTTAGCTACCATGGCCTGATCATGATGAGTAGCTAAAAATTCAGAGAGCATCTGAGGGATATCCTCTTTCATATGGTCAAAGGGCTCCCAGATGGGCTCTTCATGGTCGAAACCTTCCCATTTAGCCTGAACTTCGTATCGAGCTTGATCGGTATTGTATCGAAGCCCGAGAAGACGTTCCACTTTGTTGAAATGGGGATTATTGTGAGCAATGGAATCAAGTAGCGTTTCAGTGACGTCTAGACTAGAATCCGCATAGAACTTCAAACGATTGGCGTGTACCAAAACATGTGATCCACTGATCATATCCTCAATTTCGTAGACATGATCTGAGTTTGCTTTTGTTACGCGGCAAGGGCCACACCATTTCACACGCAGCTTGTGTCCATCATTCTTCAGGCGCTGTGCCACTAATAGGTAGTCACCAACTTCAAAATTAACCTTCTCAATGTGAGTTCGAGAGTTATGTGCGTCAACAGCAGCGTCTCTCTTCCGCGTGCGCCGTACAGAATCATCCTCATGTAATTTGTCCAAGTTCTCCATAGCATAGAAATTCCCACAAGTTTCTGAGCTTGAATAAACGATAGAGAGCGTGTAGAAATTGAAATTGGTTTTAGCGAACGAATCGGGTTGTCTGCATCAATAACTGTGAAGGCCGTAATGGGTGCACCATTTCCAAGTGAGGAACGCTTGGAATGATTGAGAATGCTTTGGATCAAGCGAACTATGCACGGCCAGTCTTCATTCAATTTAAATTCAGATAGTAATGCCCTAGATGCACGTAAAACTTGCTTACATACGCTCTTCACAGTCCCATTGGACTGTGGACAATAGGAATTAGTGAAGTGGTGATGTGCATGTAGTCTTCGGCTGAGATGATGCATTAAGACATTCCTGAAATGTGAACCTTTGTCCGATACCCAGTTGAAACAAACTCTAAACAATGAGAACAATCTGAAAAGTACGTCCACAGTGTTTTCAGAATCTGCAGCATGGCATGGCTCGAGCCATACAAATGAAGACGCATCATCCTTGAGGATGAGTATGTACGTCTCTCCAGTAGTGCTAGGACCCATGTAAAAGTAATCAAAATGTAGCACTTCATTAGGCCTATCCGAATGGAGCGAATGGTCCAACTGGCGCGGGATCCTAGTACCATTCGCCGTGCTGAGACAATGTAGACAGGAATTGCAGAACGAGTAAACGTCCTTCTTCACATTTCCCTAATGGAAACACTCCTTGATGTAATTATAAGTAGTGCGAGCGCCACGATGTCCTCCTCTACCGCAGTGTGCAATAACACAAATTCGCAACTGCAGTTCTACAGCAGTAGATGGGATCCAAATAGATCCATTTTAGTCAATCAATAAACCATCAGAACGTTTGGTGTATTGACATCCCTCCCCTTCTCCTTTTGACGCCAATCGGGCATCATAGATTTCTTGTGCTGCTGACCACTGCAGTTCCGGATCTAGCTCTGGTGCAACAGGAGCCACAAAGAGAGAAGATAGCGACGCACGATGAGTCGGCATGCAATGGCGATTGTGCCTCGGGGCTCCCCATCGCGATAGAATATCAGCCCAACAGTTATCAGAACCAGAAATGTGCACAATAGTGAAACGAAAAGACGAGAGGCGCATAGACCATCGTTAAATCTAAGATGTGACATGCTTCCCTAGCCGAGTAGATGCTGACATTGGATCAAATATAAACACAAGGTTCCGATGGTCGGTAAAGAGCCAAAAGCCTTCAGGCTGTAGTAGAATGTAGTCCAATCTAGTAACAGACTCAACAATAGCAAATGCTTCTCTCTCAATTGTAGACCAGCGGGAACTGGATCCAGTGAAAGATCCAGAAAGAAAAGCAAGAGGCTGATGACGCTGCTGTGAAAACTCAATATCCAAGTCAGCTTTTGGGATCTGAGTTAATACAACAGACCAATGTTGCTCGGATGCATCCGTGAACAAGCAAAGGAGATGGTCAGGGTCAGGATGTGCTCGTGTTACACTGGTTAGAAGAGCTTGCTTCACAGCACCATATGCTTCTTGCTGAATATCACCCCACAAAGGAGCTAGCTTTATGCGTGATACAGCATGTTTAGTGCGCTTTCCAGCCCGATTATATACTTCCTATAGAGTCTTGTGCAGTTCGGCAATAAGCTTTGTGAATTCCGGGATACACTGTCGCATCCAGTTTGCAGCACGCAGAAATTGTTGAAGATCTGCACCAGTCTCGGGCACTCCCATATCAATAAGTGCTGATAAGCGACTGCGATCAAGCCGAATGCCATCCTTGCTAATGTAACGACCAAACCAACGTACTTCACGCAAGTAGAGCTTGCACTTTCTGACACGAAGCTTCAAGTGTTCTTGTTTTCATATAGAGAAAAAAGAAAAAACTGCGCAGAGCTTGCAAGAGTTCGCAGTCGGTCTTGCAATGTACAAAGATGTAATCAAGCCACAATAAAATAGAATAACGGGTAGGACGGCAAAGCATTTGCATGTTGCTTTGAAGGTAAGAGACAGCGTTTGTTTGTCCATAAATTACCCTTGTAGGTTGTGGTGAATAGTTCTAGAGTAGCTGGTACGAGCCAGTGGACACGCTGTCCTGTAAACGAAACGAACGAACAGTGCCACCCGCTGGTGTTTGACTGTATGGTTAGGATGGTAGAAGGTAGAGAAGTTAGCGAGTAGACACGAGCGTCACGACGCAAAAATCCACGCGAGGATTACGTCCGCTGAACAAGGTGGCACGTCACCGGAGGCGCTCTCAACCAAACCCGTAGGCAAGAAACGCGATCAGCCTCACGTGTGGCAATGGGCAAGGAGTGCGCAGCTCGACGGAGACGAAGCCTCGTTAGGCGTAAACGAAAACGTAAAACGTAGAAGTCAGTCGTAGACCAGAGCTCGTTGCCCGTTCGATGCTTGTCCCCTTTCCCTCCCGGCACGATGCCAATACCTATTTAGCCACGATGGCATCGCATTACAGTGTAAACACTGTTCGTAACGTCCCCGAATGGGAAAGGACCTTGTGGGTCGCGCGTGTGGACCCGTTGGTCCGTTGGCCGCGTGCCAGTTCGTTCGCTGCACACGTGTGCCGGTTGCGCGCGCATGCGCCAGCAATGCTCGTACATTGCTGTCGCCGGTCGTGTCCGCCGAAATTCGAATTCCGCGGAAGTCGTAAATATTTGCCATTTTCGAATTGGCCACGTATACTACACAGCCCCACCCCCACACGTGGACGTCCCGGCCACGCGAGGCCCGTCAGGACGCGCCTGAGACACGGGGCCATGGCGCCTTTTCGGGTACACTCGCGGACGTGGCAATTGTCCCGAAAAATCTCGCTTAAACGAACGTGGCCCGGTTGACCGATCGGTTGGCCACGGCGTCGGAGCGCGCGCGTGCGCTCCCGCCTCCTCGTAATCATCGGGGCCCGCCCGTTGACATCGTTTTACAATGCCTCGAGTAGGCGTCTCTTGCAATCGAATGCAGTTTCCAGTTCCACCACGCGGGTGAGGTTCGAATCAGTGTGATACGCACGCAGGCCGCGGCCATCTCGTGTATTTCGTGCCAACGGGCATTGCGACAGCGGTCGTCGGAACATTATTTAAGCCACGGCTCGAACGACGGGGCGTTCGTTGCTTCCCTTTCCGTCATCATTGTATGACCAGCCGGGGTGGCGATCGCTAAGGGAGTTCTAGAATTGCAGCCGTGTCAGGGCGAGGTGAACCGTAACGCGCTGGTTGAACTTGCGTTTCGCGCGTCGCTCGGTCGCGCTGGCGAACGGGTGGTACAACGGCGGAACGCGTAGGGAACGATCGCAACACGGGATTCGCGGGCCGGCGCAAGCCGTGATCGCAGGGTGAGATCACCGAGTAAACTCGAGCACAACGCGATCCACACAGGGGTCGTAAATCCCTGGCCTAGTGGCGTGCGACGCAACGCGCGCTATCGCGGTGCGACGCGGTTCGACGATCGGTTTATGCGCAGCGCGCACGCGAACGTCGGCGATCGTGAGCAACCCGCACGCAACATTTCAACGCAATCGGTCCTCGCGATTCGCTAAACGCTTAACTCGTAGCTGCGAAGATGCTGGCTGTTTATTGGTAAGGTGCGAAGCAGAACGACCATTAATAGCTAACTACTAAGGACAGGTTGTCCTTGCGCGGCCGGCCGGCGGCCGCTCGCACGCACGCAAAAAGGGAAATATTTGGGAAAAAGACTTTCGTCATAAAAAACCCAAAAAAGGGGAAATAAAGGGAAATTCGTAGAAGGCGCTACACGTGGCGCCGGGCTCGCAATCGCACGCGTTCGCGCAGGCGCGCCGTGACACGTAATTGTATCGCCACGCGTACGCTCGCTTACTAACTAACTAAACGCGGATGCACGTGGACTCAACGCGACGCATCGCTCCGACCCGCGCGCGCACTCGCAACATAAATTGCATCACACTCCCCCCGACTAACATCACAGCGCGTCCTCGCGCGTCATCTCTCTCCTCACGTGCTCTTCCGTTTCCTTCACTCTACTCTTTTCGTCTGCAACCTCTTCTCTTTTGTTCCGTCTCCTCCTTTCTTTCTCTCTTGTCACCCGCGTTCGCCGTTCTCCTCATCGATTCGCACGCTCGCACGCCATGGCGCACGATGGTGATACCCTTCCGAGCTGGCTGCGGGCCAGCATTCCTTCCGGCGAAGCCGCTGCGACGCCGCTACGCACACCGTCTGCTGCTTCGCGCTTCGCTTCCCCTGCGCCTGCGAGCCCTGAGAGCCCGTTTTACCTTTCCATGGCTCAAGCGTCATCCGCGAGCGCTCCGGTTGCCGCGACGGCGAGTGCGCATAATACGGACGGCGCTGACGCATCGCCCGGATTCGACGCGACAGTGGACGTGACTGCCACTCCCGCATCCGCGTCTGGGAGTCGCACGAACGTCGGCGTGCCCTTGCGGTCCATTCCTGCTCCTTCCTCTGTTTCTCTTCCTTCTGCTGCGCAACATATACTACATGTTGCGGCGGGTAGTACCCGCCGTCGTCCCGCGTGTGCGCTACGAAGACCCTTCTGCCTTCCGCTTCCTTCCGCGCGCGATACCGACTTGGTCTGAGCTAGGCCGTGTTCAATACTTCCCGCGGCGTTTTCAATGGGTGCGTATTGCCGACGTCAACCGCTACGCGGTGTTGCCCGGCCACAAAAACGCGCAGGCCGTGTGGGACGCGCGGCGTGAAGCGGCACTATGCGACTTAGCCGTACCCACCAATCTTCCATGCGACGCCTATTTCCTTGAGGACGCAGCGGACGAGCGGCTTGTGCGTCATCTGGCGCGGCTCCGTACGATGCGTCGCGATGAATTTGCACATCTTGACCCGTGGGCGGCGGCGCCTAGCGCCGGCTTCTTGTTGGACGGTGGTGCGTCTGTGTTTTCGGAAGTGGACGCGGACGTCCAGTCTCTCTAGTACGGGTCCTAGTCGGCCCCGAGATTTACTAGAACAAATGAACGTCCGCGTCCAAAAAAAATAAAAAATTTTGGATGCGGACGTCCACTTTCCCTATTACATATGGATGCGGACGTCCACTTTCCCTAGTACATATGGCGGAATACTAGGCCCGACATCCACTTTCTCTAGTACATATGGCGGAATACTAGGACCCGACATCCAGTATACAATATATCAGCGAAAACCGGGAGGGAAGAAATTACAGCCGATGGTAAATTCAGGGCCCATATCGGACCGTATTTTATTCTATCATTTACGAAACTGCTGGTATACAATACGTCTCTCTAGAATAGGAAATACATATCTGGTCAGAATAGGAAATAAATACCCGGTTAGAATAGGAAATACGTATCCAGCCAGAATACAAAATACCTGTCAGCATATCGTCGATCACCTATCTCCCTCACTATCGCGTTCTCCCAACCATCCGAACGCCATGCACCACCATTCGCACATACTTCAAGAACCCTCACGACCTTGATTACAAAAAATCCGCTCCTTCCCAATACCATCCCTGCTTTTCCTCGACACCACCCCGGCCCATTAAATCATCAAGACATCAAACACGAACATGGTCAGCAAAATCTTACACCACTTGAAACCCACTCTCACTTCTATCGTATGCCCCAAAATATACACATACCAGAAACACCTCACAGCTTCATTCCCCATCTTCCTAGATCCCTTCTTCACTCTCCTTCAGTCCTGCCGTTCCTGCTTCACCAGTCCTGCATCACATACAAAACATCAACCCCAACAGTCAGATTCAAAAGCAACGCTTACCACGACAGATATCCTAGAAACTCCCTTACTTACCTCTCATCCATCCTACACACAATACAAACCATGATTCAAAAACCTTGCAATGAATAATAATCATAGTCAGCAGTCCATATCTTCGCAAAACACATCTTGGCACTCAATGAAACTTACCTTCCGTCATCAACATTCCTGCATCATCTACACAACATCGGAATCAACCACAACAGTCAGACTCAAAACCAACCTTCCCTCGCAGCATACTTTCAAAACTTCAAGTACCTCTCTTCCATCCTCCGCTCAATACACACCATCACCTTCATTGGAAGCCCGTTGACTCATGATGAGTCAACAGGCTTCCAATGAAAAATATCGCATCAACGGAAATAGTCAGACTCAAAACACACGCTTCCCTTAATGCATACCCTCAAGATTCGCGCACGTACCTTCGTCCATCCTCTACACTAAACAAAGCAAAGGCGGTCAAAGAATCTCAGTCGGTGATGAGGGCGGAGTGGAGCCTGCGGCGTTGACCGGACAGCTTTCAGCGTTCGCTTAAGTCTTGCTGTGCATACTCGAAATCATCGCCGGCAGTGAGATTGAGTATAGCCCAAGCCATGGTCTCTGAATCCCCGAACAATGAGATCCGGATCTAGAACAACGAATATAAACATATAATCATATATATGAGAATCCATTTGCTTTCCTTACATGATCCGTGGCATATCCGCTGTAAAGCACATTCAGATTCCACGAAGTTCGGAAATAAAAAAGTTTATTATTACAAATGAATTAATTGAAAATTCATCTCCCAGGGCAGTCGTTCGTCCTTCCATGCACACGTTGCCAGCACGCAATGTGATGTAACAGTTGGAAATGATTGAACTCTCGGTTAAATTCCACCGTTGGGATGTCAGCTGGAGTGAGCACAAAACTACTACCCACAAAACTACGAACGAACACGTTACATTCCAAGTCTCGAAAGCACCACAAAAATAAAATTGGTCGCATCTGGACGGCACAGTCTCCCCTGTTCAGCTCGCAATCCTCCCTTTTGCGTCAAAACTCGACACGGAATGCAAGTATGAAGGGTTCTTCTACTACTGCGTAGATGCTTATGCGCTCGCGCTGCATGAGCGAACGTGTCGCTACCGTTTCAACCCCTCTCCCCAACATTTCAACAACGCTCGTGTCCCTGCCGTCACCCATGAGCCTGCTCGAAACAGCGACCATGATTCCCCGCAACCCAGCTCCCCAGACCCAGAATCTGGTCGTGCTTCCTCCAGCGACTCACCCTGTGACGCTCCACTGCCACCAGCCTCAACCCCCTCCCGCGCAGACCTCCTCGTGCAATCCCTCGCCGCCAGTCTCACAACCCTCGAGTACAAGGCCGGTGCTGGCCGCGTGAGCGAAGTCATCACCATCCTACAAGACCCCTCATTCTCCCTAGAAAAGTTCAACAGCGCCGTTCGCACCGTAGAAGAATGTCGCCACGTTACCGCTTCCATGGTCGAAACACATTTCCGCACCGAAGGTTACAAGAGCCACATCATTCCAGACAAAAATGGTAAGTACTCGGCACAGCTGTACCTCCGCGACCCAGTCGACATGCTCCGCAGGCAGTTAGCACTGGCTAACGACCAAAATACTCTCTTCCACCCCTCCCCACAGACCGCCCCAGACGGCACCGCAATATTTTCTCATCCCCTACACACAGAATTCGCGAAAACGCTGCACCAGGTTACTAGACAGCGCGTGCAGCTCTCGGAAGATCCACAGGTCGTATGGGCAGAGGAAACGGATCCCACACCTTCCTCCTTTGCCGGCCTCCTCCAAGTGTACTCCGACAAGAGCAGCACAAGCCTCAAGAGCTCCGCAATCGTCGCATACCCCATACACGTCACACTGCTCAACTTCTACGCCCCCCTCCGTCGCCACTGCATCCGTACCGGCCTCACCATCGTCGGGTATCTTCCGTACATTGTTAACCCTTCGTCCAACGCCTTGTTCGGTGATGAAATTCCGACAACCTCTAGTTCTGCTAGTCGTGCTCGCAAAATTGATATTCTTCATAAAGCACTCGAAAAAGTGTTTTCGTCCCTATCCACCGCGTTCTCTTCCGGGTTCCCCTGCACATACTCCACTGCAACTGCCCGCCAATGCTTTCCCATCCTAGCCAATTATTGCTGCGACTTTCCAGAGGCCAAAGAGCTGTCATGCACTCGCAACAGCACTACCACCACACATCCCTGCCACCGCTGCTACATCCCCGCCACTCAACTTGAATCCAGCGCGCCACACCAGCCCCGCTCCCTCGATGATACACGCTCTGCACGCCAAGAGAGCGCTCAGGAGCATACAACTGCTCCGCTCGAAGCTCTCTCCCTCCTCGAACAACACTCTGTCCTCGAATCGACCGCTCTTTTACCCACCAACAGTCCCCTAGACCCCTACAACATTTTCTCCTTCGAGCCTCTGCACAATCTCCACCTCGGCATCTCAAAGCTCATCAAACAGTGCATTGTCCACCGCCTCAGCTCCCCAGACCTCACCACCACCACTGCCTCCCATTCCAGGACACCTCACACCTTCAAGAAGGTGAAAAAATCCATCCTCGCCGGCTCAAACAGCATTCTGTCCGCTATCGAACGCGACTACTACATCACCGGTCTTCATGTCGACTTCTCCAAGGGTGAGAAGGGCACCAATTTGAACGGCCTCTTCACGGAGGACGGCATACGCGGCATGCTCGCAGCCAAAGACTATCACCATGTCGACATGGTGTTTCCTTTCATCGCAGCATTCATTGACACATGCTGAGGGACCCGAGGATAGCGGCAAGGGATGTTGTTTCTGAGCAACGTTCACAGGATGCCAACTATCATCGGCGGTCAGGTGGTACTGAGGGGAGAGAGCAGCCGGAGTGCGGGCCTCGTCACAACAGACCGTCATTGGTGCCAAATATGCGCGTAACGCCCCCGCGACGTCAAGCTATTGCCGATGGAGGACATCATAATCCCGATAGCGTGCGAGATGGGGGGACGGTGAGGGCAGAGAGGTTGCATCCGCCGGAATCCATCGATTTAATGGCGAGTCGCATCAATGCGCAGAAGAAGAAGATCGCGGAGCTGGAAAAAAAATTGTTTAGCCAGGACATAGCAAACAAGGCGCTCACCACGGAGATAGTTGCGTTGGAGGCTAAGGTGAAGACTCTGCAGGCGGAAAATGTCAGCCTTACTGCAATTGCGAGAACAGGTAGAATCAGTGATCACGGTGGCGGTAAGTCGAAAATACAGAAAGCCATTCCTGTGAAATACCTTGGAGTTCTTAGGGCGGTTGAGGAAAACCTGACAAAGTGGTGCAAGAACGAGACTATGGAGCTGGACCCTATAGCGGAACAAACGCAGAGACGTTGGACTGGACGTACCATCGAGGTAGAGCCGGTAGAAGGGACACTTTGGAGCGAAAACGGTGTAGGATATATTGCTACCCCTCCGGGCTATATCATCAAGAATCTGCAGTGGTATACACCTTCGTACAGGGACGAGAGTGATCTGCTGAATGACTTGGTGCGACACGTACTGCGTCAAAGTCCGTGGTGTGATGTGTTTTCCGATGAGGAGCAGCGTGTGTGCTGTCAAGAGGCTGTGGCGGGGAGCAAGTAATTGAAAGTGAAGGTGACGCAGAAACCGTCCGACGTGATGAGTGCACGGAAGCGTAATGCGAGGGACAGATTGTTCGGTTCGCTGGGGTACACGAAATTAATGTCTAGATGCACGATGCTGACGACGCGAGCTGAGATGGACGAGCGAGAGGATCAAAAGCGCGAAGCGTCTGAGAAGCTTTTGAAACGGGAAAGCAACGGTGATTTGGATATGGGGAGGTGGCGAACGGCACCGTTCTCAGAGTTGCGATACAGCAAAGGCATGGTTCCTGACAGCTTCGAAATGGAAGTGAATGGTGATGCATGGTTTAACAACCGAGTAGCTGTGAATGTGCTGGACATCTTCAGGGGGTATTCGATACGACCAGAACAAGTTATGGACATAGAGACGAGCATACTAACGCTGGCGCGCCTGGATGCTTGGCTAGTGACTACTGTGGAGTGTTTGGATGAACCGAAGGGGAAAGGAGGTGCACGGCAGAAGAAGTTTACAAGGCGGTACAGTCAATACGTGGGGGTAGCTTTTCAGCAATTAGTTGGTATATACTAGTGCACAGTCACGGCATGTGTTTGCAAGCCGTACTGTGACGAGAGAGGCTGTTGAATTGTGGCAAAGCGGAGAGGGGTCTGGAATTGTTCATGTCGTTGATGATGTAAACCGTTGCTCATCACTTGTTCTAGTGTCCGAGGATTGGATTCAATCCCATATTACGTCAAACCTCGGTGCTGTAATGGATTGTGTGATTGCGCAAGGACTAATTGGCGCAGAACTTTTCGTCGTTGACCCATATGCTGGACACCTGAGTGCAAACCTGAATGTCGAAATCAATGCCGCACAGTATGGGGGCATGGAGCGGCGCCATCCAGCCACTGCCGATAACGGTTTTGGCGTAATGGAGGATGGTTGAAATTAGTGCAGTAAATGTGACGTTGACTAGAAGGCTTATCATGTAGTACATCATCAATAGAGTGCTGCGATTTAGATTTATTCTTCTTCATTATCATCTGTGAACTGGTAATCAGTGTTGGTGTAGAAGCGGTTGAGATAGAAACGGTGGTCCGACCAGTGCATTTGTTTCGTAAATGGCTTGACTGGAAAGTTACTTCGTACGATGTGCACAGTGCCAGATATAGTAGATGCAGGAATGAGGTCAAACCAAGGACCACCTGCACTGTGGGATGCAGTGTCATTGCTGTCAACGGATCCGTTGTCCGGGTCCCATGTGGACCACTTTAAACAAATGCACCCAAGTGATTTTTCCACAGCGGTTTTTGGGGCAAAGCAGGTCATATACTGAACGAAAGCGAGTTCTACAGGTTGAAACAGGTTTGGAAACTGCAGGCGTACCAGTGCCAGGACGCGCCCTACCCATATGGTTCTGTAGTCATCGGCAGTTCCGGAGATGACGACAAAGGAGTACTGCGATCTCTTTGCGGGGCCGAATGATGAAGTTGCAAAGACGCGCTGCTGCTTGTGCCTCGACACGTTTGTGGGGCGAAGCATGCCACTGTGCGGGTCAAAGTCGTCGGCATCTGGGACGTACCCTCCCATGACGTAGGCGGACTTTACCACGGTGACGGAAATGTCCATGTCATGTATTGGAGGGCCTTCTGCCGTGGCGCGCAGTCTAGCGAGGGTGAGGAACGCTTGTGCAGCTGTGTCACCGAGTTGCTGGAATAGCGTTATGGTGCCAGACGGGAACGAGGAGTTGTGCAGAGGCAAAAGAGTGGCAGGATCGGGCTGTCCGTCGATATCTGCAACGAGGAGGGTTGCATCGGGCAGCAGGGAGGCAAAGTCGTGCAGTGCAACGGTGAATCCGTCGCGAACGAGTACTGCACCGTCTGTGGGAGATATCATCCGTGGGTTTCCCAATGTGTTGGATGGGGTGTGACCAGTTGGAGTGGCCAAGGAGAATTCCATGTGGCGAATAGTCTCTTCCATGGCTGTGGAGCGCCTTCGAGAGGTTTTCCTATAACTCTGTTTGAACAGAAGATGCGAGTGTTCGTAGGGGCCTGCATCAATGTGTTCCAGGGCGCCATATCTCTGCAAGTCACCGGGAAGATGGTCTAGAAGATGGAACTTGAAAGTTTTGAGACCTGTGGTGTGGAATGGGCCGAGGGTGGAGAGCATTGATTGTTTGAAATAGGAAATGGAGTTCTGGAGGCTTTCTAGTTCGGCGGCAGTCCAGTGCTTGATGCGACCGCGTTTCATGACCCATGCGACGAGGTCAGAGTATTGCGTGCAGATGGAAGTGAGGGGGGCTGTCTCTACTTCGTCACAGCATGTGTCAATGAATGCTGCGATGAAAGGAAACACCATGTCGACATGGTGATAGTCTTTGGCTGCGAGCATGCCGCGTATGCCGTCCTCCGTGAAGAGGCCGTTCAAATTGGTGCCCTTCTCACCCTTGGAGAAGTCGACATGAAGACCGGTGATGTAGTAGTCGCGTTCGATAGCGGACAGAATGCTGTTTGAGCCGGCGAGGATGGATTTTTTCACCTTCTTGAAGGTGTGAGGTGTCCTGGAATGGGAGGCAGTGGTGGTGGTGAGGTCTGGGGAGCTGAGGCGGTGGACAATGCACTGTTTGATGAGCTTTGAGATGCCGAGGTGGAGATTGTGCAGAGGCTCGAAGGAGAAAATGTTGTAGGGGTCTAGGGGACTGTTGGTGGGTAAAAGAGCGGTCGATTCGAGGACAGAGTGTTGTTCGAGGAGGGAGAGAGCTTCGAGCGGAGCAGTTGTATGCTCCTGAGCGCTCTCTTGGCGTGCAGAGCGTGTATCATCGAGGGAGCGGGGCTGGTGTGGCGCGCTGGATTCAAGTTGAGTGGCGGGGATGTAGCAGCGGTGGCAGGGATGTGTGGTGGTAGTGCTGTTGCGAGTGCATGACAGCTCTTTGGCCTCTGGAAAGTCGCAGCAATAATTGGCTAGGATGGGAAAGCATTGGCGGGCAGTTGCAGTGGAGTATGTGCAGGGGAACCCGGAAGAGAACGCGGTGGATAGGGACGAAAACACTTTTTCGAGTGCTTTATGAAGAATATCAATTTTGCGAGCACGACTAGCAGAACTAGAGGTTGTCGGAATTTCATCACCGAACAAGGCGTTGGACGAAGGGTTAACAATGTACGGAAGATACCCGACGATGGTGAGGCCGGTACGGATGCAGTGGCGACGGAGGGGGGCGTAGAAGTTGAGCAGTGTGACGTGTATGGGGTATGCGACGATTGCGGAGCTCTTGAGGCTTGTGCTGCTCTTGTCGGAGTACACTTGGAGGAGGCCGGCAAAGGAGGAAGGTGTGGGATCCGTTTCCTCTGCCCATACGACCTGTGGATCTTCCGAGAGCTGCACGCGCTGTCTAGTAACCTGGTGCAGCGTTTTCGCGAATTCTGTGTGTAGGGGATGAGAAAATATTGCGGTGCCGTCTGGGGCGGTCTGTGGGGAGGGGTGGAAGAGAGTATTTTGGTCGTTAGCCAGTGCTAACTGCCTGCGGAGCATGTCGACTGGGTCGCGGAGGTACAGCTGTGCCGAGTACTTACCATTTTTGTCTGGAATGATGTGGCTCTTGTAACCTTCGGTGCGGAAATGTGTTTCGACCATGGAAGCGGTAACGTGGCGACATTCTTCTACGGTGCGAACGGCGCTGTTGAACTTTTCTAGGGAGAATGAGGGGTCTTGTAGGATGGTGATGACTTCGCTCACGCGGCCAGCACCGGCCTTGTACTCGAGGGTTGTGAGACTGGCGGCGAGGGATTGCACGAGGAGGTCTGCGCGGGAGGGGGTTGAGGCTGGTGGCAGTGGAGCGTCACAGGGTGAGTCGCTGGAGGAAGCACGACCAGATTCTGGGTCTGGGGAGCTGGGTTGCGGGGAATCATGGTCGCTGTTTCGAGCAGGCTCATGGGTGACGGCAGGGACACGAGCGTTGTTGAAATGTTGGGGAGAGGGGTTGAAACGGTAGCGACACGTTCGCTCATGCAGCGCGAGCGCATAAGCATCTACGCAGTAGTAGAAGAACCCTTCATACTTGCATTCCGTGTCGAGTTTTGACGCAAAAGGGAGGATTGCGAGCTGAACAGGGGAGACTGTGCCGTCCAGATGCGACCAATTTTATTTTTGTGGTGCTTTCGAGACTTGGAATGTAACGTGTTCGTTCGTAGTTTTGTGGGTAGTAGTTTTGTGCTCACTCCAGCTGACATCCCAACGGTGGAATTTAACCGAGAGTTCAATCATTTCCAACTGTTACATCACATTGCGTGCTGGCAACGTGTGCATGGAAGGACGAACGACTGCCCTGGGAGATGAATTTTCAATTAATTCATTTGTAATAATAAACTTTTTTATTTCCGAACTTCGTGGAATCTGAATGTGCTTTACAGCGGATATGCCACGGATCATGTAAGGAAAGCAAATGGATTCTCATATATATGATTATATGTTTATATTCGTTGTTCTAGATCCGGATCTCATTGTTCGGGGATTCAGAGACCATGGCTTGGGCTATACTCAATCTCACTGCCGGCGATGATTTCGAGTATGCACAGCAAGACTTAAGCGAACGCTGAAAGCTGTCCGGTCAACGCCGCAGGCTCCACTCCGCCCTCATCACCGACTGAGATTCTTTGACCGCCTTTGCTTTGTTTAGTGTAGAGGATGGACGAAGGTACGTGCGCGAATCTTGAGGGTATGCATTAAGGGAAGCGTGTGTTTTGAGTCTGACTATTTCCGTTGATGCGATATTTTTCATTGGAAGCCTGTTGACTCATCATGAGTCAACGGGCTTCCAATGAAGGTGATGGTGTGTATTGAGCGGAGGATGGAAGAGAGGTACTTGAAGTTTTGAAAGTATGCTGCGAGGGAAGGTTGGTTTTGAGTCTGACTGTTGTGGTTGATTCCGATGTTGTGTAGATGATGCAGGAATGTTGATGACGGAAGGTAAGTTTCATTGAGTGCCAAGATGTGTTTTGCGAAGATATGGACTGCTGACTATGATTATTATTCATTGCAAGGTTTTTGAATCATGGTTTGTATTGTGTGTAGGATGGATGAGAGGTAAGTAAGGGAGTTTCTAGGATATCTGTCGTGGTAAGCGTTGCTTTTGAATCTGACTGTTGGGGTTGATGTTTTGTATGTGATGCAGGACTGGTGAAGCAGGAACGGCAGGACTGAAGGAGAGTGAAGAAGGGATCTAGGAAGATGGGGAATGAAGCTGTGAGGTGTTTCTGGTATGTGTATATTTTGGGGCATACGATAGAAGTGAGAGTGGGTTTCAAGTGGTGTAAGATTTTGCTGACCATGTTCGTGTTTGATGTCTTGATGATTTAATGGGCCGGGGTGGTGTCGAGGAAAAGCAGGGATGGTATTGGGAAGGAGCGGATTTTTTGTAATCAAGGTCGTGAGGGTTCTTGAAGTATGTGCGAATGGTGGTGCATGGCGTTCGGATGGTTGGGAGAACGCGATAGTGAGGGAGATAGGTGATCGACGATATGCTGACAGGTATTTTGTATTCTGGCTGGATACGTATTTCCTATTCTAACCGGGTATTTATTTCCTATTCTGACCAGATATGTATTTCCTATTCTAGAGAGACGTATTGTATACCAGCAGTTTCGTAAATGATAGAATAAAATACGGTCCGATATGGGCCCTGAATTTACCATCGGCTGTAATTTCTTCCCTCCCGGTTTTCGCTGATATATTGTATACTGGATGTCGGGTCCTAGTATTCCGCCATATGTACTAGAGAAAGTGGATGTCGGGCCCTAGTATTCCGCCATATGTACTAGGGAAAGTGGACGTCCGCATCCAAAATTTTTTTTTATTTTTTTTGGACGCGGACGTTCATTTGTTCTAGTAAATCTCGGGGCCGACTAAGACCCGTACTAGAGAGACTGGACGTCCGCGTCCACTTCCGAAAACACAGACGTGAGGGTTGCACCGTATGTCAACAACAGAAGGACCGCAGATCTCGGAAGCTGGGAGTCCCCACACCGCTGGACGTTCCTAAGAGACGGTGGGGGTCTGTGGCAAACGATTTTATAGTCGCCCTACCGAAAACCGCCAAGGGGTATGACGCTATCACTACTTGGGTTGACCGACTGTCTCGTAGAGTGCATTTTATTCCCTGTAGAACTACGGACACCGCGATGGATGCCGCGGAGGGGTTCTTCCAGCATGTCTTTAAGCTCCACGGGATCCCGGACTCCATCGTCTCCGACCGTGATGCAAAGTTTACGTCGAAGTTCTGGAAACATCTCATGGCGCTCTGCGGTGTTACTCTCCAGATGTCCTCCACGCACCACCCGCAGACGGACGGGACCTCCGAGATCATGAACCGGCTCATTGAGAACTACATTCGATGTTACTGCGGATACCGCCAGAATGATTGGGACGATATGCTCCCTGCAGCCGAGTTCACATACAACTCCGCTGTTAGTGACGAGCTCCAGGCGTCACCATTTGAAGTAGATCTAGGGTGGGTACCTAAATCTCCCCTAGCGCAGCTAGGATCAGTGCGCGAGACCCCGATTGCCAGCGTCAACTAATTGAAGGGCAGGTTGGCTGCAGCACTGAATGACGCTCGATTCGCTCATCAAGTCTCTAAAGCAAAGAATGCCGCATACGCGTCACAACGTATGAAGGAACCCTCTTACCGCGTTGGGGACCAGGTATGGATTAACCGATCAATATTCAAGGATGCTATATCCAAGGTGCAAACCTCGGATAAGCTGGGATCGCGGTGCTTCGGACCATTCACAATTACCGAGAAGCTG
This sequence comes from Asparagopsis taxiformis, assembly GCA_030407315.1. Classification (NCBI taxonomy): domain Eukaryota; phylum Rhodophyta; class Florideophyceae; order Bonnemaisoniales; family Bonnemaisoniaceae; genus Asparagopsis; species Asparagopsis taxiformis. The sequence continues at coordinate 219,221 of JALQPE010000100.1, read as the reverse complement.
GGAAAGAATGCCGTTCGGCTCGATTTACCTCGAAATATTCGTCTACACCCTGTCGTACACGTATCACATACGGTTCCCTATCTTTCCCAGCCTCCGGAAATTTCCCGCCCCGTACCAGTACGTCCGAACCCAGTCTCTGATGTGGATGGAGACGATCTTTACGCGGTGGACCGCATTATTTCGCACCGCAAGCGTGGGAGAGGATACCAGTGGTTGACCCTCATGAAAGGGTCCCCGCAACATGAAGCGGAGTGGCAACCGACACGTGACTTCGTTGACGCCGACGGAACCCTGACTTCCGCCTTCCATGCATACATCGTTCAGCATGGATTGCTCCCAGATCTCCACTAGCGGCTATTGACGCGGCCGTCAATAACATGGGAGGGGCAATGGTGAAACATTGTTACTTGAGTACGACAAGTATGATACGCAATGTCATACCCAAGATGGAAGATCAGTGGCAATTTGGCGCCAAAGGGCAGTAAACAACGTCGATGGCACCGCCCGTATTTTAATCGTAACTCTATAGAGTTAGCCTCCAGTTCCTGCCAGTATACGGGCAGGAACTGGAGGCTCGACGGGTATCCCTCACGACGGGCTATTTAGGAGGGGCACCCCAGCGGCCGGCGAACGAGAGGGGGCATGGAAAAGGGGACTCGAGAGTAAAGCGCGAGGAAAGGACGACAGTTTGTTTCAGATATCGTGTGGGGACTTCAGAGTCGACGAGATCGCCCGTAACGAGCACTGCGCTTGCCTGTGCGGCCCAATTAGGGAGGGAAGTTTGTACAAAGGCTTGGAGCTGTTTCTTTGCAGCGCCAGAATCATAGTCGTTCATATGCAGGTCTGATATTTGAAGGACAATCTGTGGCGCGGATGAAATCTGCCCCATGGTTGTCGGAGATGTGCAGGGACAGCGGATTGTCAGTGCAAAATAGATTTCGTCCAAGAATGGCGTGGCGATGACCGCTGTAGTAGAAGATGAGAGAAAAGAAGGTGATGTAAAAGAGAGCAAATGGGAGAATGAAGATGGACGCTGCGCAAAATTCACGACGAAGAGCGGGTCGACAACGACAATATAAAAGTACAATTGTACATTGTTCGTATTTTCTTTCATCTGCTCTGTATCTATCTATAGATATGTCTATAATCCCTACCTTCTTCACAAAATATGAACCCTCTCCATGCTCTTGTGCTACTCTATCTCTCGTATGCTTTACATAGTCGAGCACACTCCCATCATTCGATTGTAGTTCTCACAATGCTTATGAAAAAATTGACGCGTTGACTGAAGGCGGGAATTGCCTCTCTCTACTTGACAAAGACCCATATGCTTTGACGTATGCAAAACAAACATATGCTACCTCTTTGTGGAAGGGGAACCGTTGATTCAATTCAATACATCTTTCTTCTCTGAGGCTCCAGAGGCTGAAGAATTGCAGAGGCCCTTCCGTTGTGATAAAGAGTCTCACAAAAATTTTCATCAATCTCTCGGCGGCATCGCCTTCGATATTATCGATCAGACTTCTGCCAGAGACCAATAATGCGCATGAGTAGGCCCTTCCAGTCAATGCACTTTGTAGTCAATTTCTTGTTCCAACAATAGACATCGCAACTGGGAAAAGAAGTTCGGGCTTCGGATGTTCAAGAGTTGAGGTCATATTCGGTGCACACAGCATCACACATTGAAAGTTCCCAAGGAAAAATGACTACGAGAACTAATGCGGAAATTCGGAGCGCAGAAGTTTAACGACGTTCATCCGTAAATTTCCTTTCTTTGTCAAACTGTCAAACTCGACCAACACAGAGTCAGTAGATACAGTATTTTTCCAAGGAGTTCCGTGAGAGGAATCACTAGTATTGTTGAACAGATATGATGGAGAGTACCTGCACCGGTAACTTACCGGTTTGAAACATTACCTCCAGATGAAGGTTCATACCAGTGTACATCCAGACTGCAAGCATTTCCGTCTCTGCTCTTGACCACCTTATTAATTTTGGCGATCCAGAATGCACAAGAAGAGGTAGAAACTTCAGGTCTAACTGCCACAAAGTAATTTTGCTGGTACCCGTGTTTGTTCTGGAGTTGATTCTGATACTTGCTCTCTCCTTCCAGTTCGCTTAGTTCAGCTTCCTCTGTAGAAAATGCATCCTTAGGAGATAAGATTATTTTCATTTCAATGCTTGATGATAAATCCCAATGGAACTTCTCTTCTCTAGTTCGAAATACCCCAAAGGCTGTATCTCTCAAGGTTGCCATTTTGTTTTCGAACTTGAGTTTATCCTCCCTTCTTCAGATCTGAACCGAAGCTCAACCTCTCGAGCACCATCAGGATATTCTATGCTGTTCGGTGGAGTATTGCGGAGATCTGGTACATTTCGGATAAACGTGTCCATGCATTGATTCCCTCCATTAAGCACTCTCCACTCTTCCGACCATGAATTCTTAACGTAGCATATTGTTTCATGCGAATGGTTGCAATCACCAGTTTCAATACTTCGAAAGTCTCGTCTATTGAACTTGAAGTACTGGTAATTACTGAACCTCTTCACTTTTGTAAGGTTCTTCCCTTCTTTGCAAAGACCCGAAAAGTTGGCTACGTGTTTAACGTGACCATCGAATGGCGCGGGAGTATATGCTTGGCGGAGCTGTGTGTGAAGGTCCGAAAGTGTTATCGCATCATTGGTTCGAAGACGACGTGATGTGCAACTAAAGCTCTGGTCTATGTCAGAATGGGTGTGACCCACGGGCAAAAAAGAGGCATGAACTTCCTCGAACACCTTCCAAGCAACCAAACATTCCAGAAAGGCAAAAAAGTAACGGTTCTTGTTTTCCCTGGAGCAGTTATCGAGCTGCACATATAAGGTTGGTGGTAAAGGGCCGCTTCTTACACGTTCCAGGAGGAAACGATGTGCACATTCAATAATATGGTTTGCTCCTGTCTGAAATTCCTCTGTCATTGTGAACAGATGGAGCTTTTTCTACCTTCCATGCTCTAGAATTCCAATTAACCTCACGCGCAAAGCCCTTCCTCTCATACTCTTCGTGCTAGTGGCGAAATGCGGGAGACCAAATGCTGATTGGTCGGCTCCATCAACACAGATCGAGCAATATCGATCTTGGTGAAGGACAGCTCTCTCTGATTTCTTCTGGTACTCCAGCCTCTCACGAAATACCATGTCTACATGGATTCTTCTTCGTTCTAAAATAAACTCAGTAGAACATCCAGGCCTAGAGGCTTGTAGTAGCGCAGCTCTGATTTCTTCACATACATCGCATTTTGCAAACCTCGCGACTTTTCTGACCTTAATACTTGGGCAGTATTGTTTCCATGTGTCGAAGAAGTAAGAAGAAGATAGGGTAACAGTAGAATGAAGCAGTGTAAACTCATATTTGAATCTTTCATACACCTCCTGCTTCTTGAAGAATGGCAAGTGCTGCTCATCCCTGTCAGGCATCTTCCCCGCTTTTGAGTCTGCAATTAGCTCGAGAAATGAAACAATAGAATTTCGGCCAGGCGCAGGAGCATCCAAATTACTTGATAGAACACGCTCATTGCACTTCAATATATATCCAGGGGTACATTTGACTGAAGACTGGAGATCTCTGGAGAAGCGAAAGCTTTCTCGAGGAATGATGCACAGACAGACCTCCCGTCATAATAAAACATGGGTTTCAAGCCGTTTGATGTATATGTAAACTGAAGCATATCCTGAAGAGCGCGCCGGCGTTCATCGTTAGACATTTTGGAAATTTCTTCCATCCTTCTTCTCAGAAAAGGCTTATCTGACTCAAGAAAACACATTTTTCGCTTACAACATTTAACAGCAGAGAGTTTACCATCGATAAGTGCCGTGAAAGCATCTCGACGTCTTTTCCCCAGTGTTGATGGAACCTTTGTACAGTCACTCGTTCGGTTGATGCATAGGTATCCACGTCGGGATTTTCTGGCATGAAGCTCTTCAATCCTGATTTCTTCCTGCTCTCCATCTCCTATTTCAACAGTTCCACCATGGTTTTCGGCATCGCTTGGTATTAACATACAGGTAGTTTCATCCCACCCATGAGATGATATGGATGATTTCTCTGAATCCGAGTCACTGGATTGATGTTCATGGTTCCACATGTCGTTATTTACAGCAGATACGAACTCAGTGGTGTAAACGTTCGAAATTTGTGGTGATAGACGATGCAATCGTAGAGGACAATATGCAATCAATTTCAAGTAGACTGTCTCAGAAAAACACCAACCAATATCACACAGCGCGACAGAATATCACCAAAGGTAGGCCCAAAAATAGTTTGAGAGCTGCGTTTCCTCGGAAGGTCGAGATTTTGAGGGAGTTAGCCTTGGCTATTGTCACTTCGATTGAAAACGGTGGTTACGTAGACCAGGTGCTTCCTGAGAGAATCAGCTAGATCTCATGGAGGGCAAATATGGTTCCAGGAGCGTCAACTCTATATATCGAATAAAATGAGCTTAAGTATCTGAAGTTAAAGTGTGCTGAACAAAAGGGAGGCAGAACTTTTCGGAACGGTCCTTGCAACTACAGCCTTGTTCCGCGAGTTATGCCAAAGAGCTGATCAGCGGAAACGTTCAAATAGGACTTGGCCTTCTTCTGTACTATCTGGCAATAGGAAATTGGGCCCTAGAAAGGATTAAAATATAGCACTTTGTCAAGGTCTGGGAACAGGTCAGATACGTTTCAACGACTGCGAACCTATGGGCGGATATCTATAATTCGAAACACCTCTGGATGTTCGCCATGTCTGAATTTCTGTAAAAAACATGACAAGTCACTGTTTCGCTCGTGACGTATCTTAAAACGGACACTGGATGGGTTATCTTTTCTGTTTCTGAACCAACATCATGTCTTAGCCTCTCAGCCACCTATATAGCTGGGCTGAAAAAGTCCATTAGAATATCTTTATTTATTCAAAAAATAAATTTTGAATGCGCCGTGCAATGTTTGGATATTTATACTCAAATTCTGATCCACTAGTACCTTTCGTTGTCGGCCACGTCTGCAATGCCTAGATTGATTTCTTTGTTCCAACTATACCAATAATTTCAGTCACTGGAATGGATTTCGTTTCTTCAGATTTGTGCTGCGCAATGGCAAGTGACTAAAAGTGCTGACTTCCGGTATAGAAGCTTCAGCTCCTGCTGAGAGAGTGATGCTTAACTGGTAAGGAGAAACTAACGAAACGTCCCGTCAGCCGGTGCCTGTTTTACTGGCGACTTTCTTGTACGTCATAGACGTTCTGAGGATAGTTGAAATGACTCCCATTCGTAATAGAACCCTTCCCGTTCCCAGCCAGTACTGGAAGGGGTACACATATTGCAGTATTTTCATAGCTCTCAAATGGTTCGTATGGAACTCATGAAACCTCTGAAACTCCGAATGAAAATTCACGTAGAAAACTTTCCTATCGTTTATATAGCCTATTGGACAGTAAAAACTGGTTCCAAAAGTTGTACCGTAGTACTATCGACAAGAAACGCCTCTCGATAGGAATAATCTACTCCCTATTCTTATTGATCTGGAAGTGGCTTCATTCTTTTGACCGAAAGTCACGTCAAGTTAGCTATTGCCTACGTGGCATCTGGTAGCACCACTGGAATTCATGGAACAGAAAAATGGTCATAGATACGGGGAGTTAATCATCGAGTTTGATGAAAATTTTACCAAGACCTGCAGGTCCTAGTATCCTGTCAATAAGACATCTGATCACTTGTTCAGAGTACTACACATGTCACAAGTGTAGAGTACGTATGTTGAATAGGCAAGGGCAAGAGATGTCACTGTAATTCTGAGAATAGACAGCGTATGCAGTGCTGTTACGTAGTATTGTGAGTGATGCCAGTTATGTTATCCATTCCCGCGCAGCCAGAATGCTTGCCCTAGCGAAAAAATGTTCATTATCAATGTAAACGAAGACCCGGTTGTTACCGGGTAAAAGAAGGAAAACTGTAAGACTAATCTCTCCTCGGTAGCTGTTGATGTTTTTCAACGATGTCTGACATGAAATCGAAAATAGTCTGTGTGCACTATCAGTGGTGCAATACCCATGGGAGCAGATGGTATTATGACCGATCTCCGCAGAGATTACTACCCCTTCTGACATTGTCGTCTAATTTTCTGATCTCAAGGAGCTTTGTTTTTCAGGCTTTTCTTCTTCTTGCAAACTAGGAATCCCATTTTGTTCCTGCTGTTTCCATCTCCACCAAGAGCTATCACTCAAATGAGTCAATGAAAACTCCGGTCGCGTGACAGGAAAGAGACTTTGGTAAAATCGAAAAAGATCAGCAGTATACACACCAAGCAGATTTTGACCCCAAGGTTTGCAGAGGTGATAAATGAGTCTGTGAATACAACTGTAGACCCTACTGCATGTGTTCCTCTTACGAGGATTCGGAAAATCTCTCAGTCTGGTGTGGATCGTTTAAAAGCCATATTCACTACAACGGGTTTCACTTCGGGTTCTGACTAGGCAATAGTTATGCCTTTGACTGGGGCGCATCGACATCATCTTTCGTCCCACTTTCAAAGCTTGGGTTTGAGCTCTGATGAGGTGAAGGAGAAAATTGATTCCCGGACGGATTGGTTCGGGATTGTTGACGGCTTCCACCGTTACACAGCAATAATGCAATTAACTAGAGACGAAGACGAACAAGTAAGAAAGGAATGGGAAACATTCAAATGGCCAGTAACGATGTTGAAAGGTGGTTTCCAATTACTCACTCTGCGGCAACTCGCTCGTTCACAAAATGAAAAGCATTCAGATGCATTTTACGTGGAGCCAACGTTCTATGATGTTCTATTTGGACTCCGTGAGGAGTACGATCGCTTGCAGAGTGAGAAGTCTGCCAAGAAGATAACCATTTCTGAAGTCGCTGCTGCATATGATGGAGCAAGTCATGCAAAGGAAAGTATTTTGAAGCAAATTGCAGCAACTGCAGCCAGATTATCTCACATTGTAATTGACACGATCGGGAAGATCATGAATGAGGAGTTGGTAGAGCTGGCTGCAGTTCAGCTTGCTCAAAAAGATCGCCCGGACTACACTATTGCTAGGGAAACGATCTCATGCAAAATTGACTGCAGGGTGTTCCGTAGATTTCTTAATATCACATCCCTGAAACAGTCTACAATATTCATGAAAGGAGAAGGAGAAGATGGAGAGCAAGTGCAGGTCAATACCTTGTACAGATTGCGAGGGTTGTGCCAGGAAAAACAGTATCGACCAGTTCAACATTCAGCTGTCACAGAACAGTACAAGAAAGCTTCTAAAGCACTTTACGAAGCGAGAAAGTTCGAGAAGTTCCTTGAAAGCGGTGTCTGGCCAAGCGATATGGAAGCCACACATGAAAACTTGCTCCGAACAACCAGATTGGATGATGAAGTTGAGGATAACATTGGCAATGACAACGAAATAATCCCATTCCTGCGAAGATTGTTCTTTAAACTATATCCATCATCTGGTCCGATCAAAGAAGCGAAGTATCGGGCACAGTTTGGTGTACAGGCTAATTCTTCAACCGAAAACAACATTGAGCCAGGTGAAACTGCCAGTACAAAAAATGGTCCGGAGATAGAAGCCATAAATCATGAAAAAAGGAAAGAAAGTGATGAAAAGACCACACCAGTAGCAACATTGGAGGAAACTGACGTACCAATTGTTACCGGAAGAAACAACGTAGCGCACAACTCTCCTATGACGGAATCAAACATTCCGAGAAGTTTTGGCACTCCAGACTTCAGTGATGTTTTGGAATCTGAACCGAAATCCGTCTGCGCAAGAATGGATACAACAGGGCGTTCCAGCCCTCGTCAAAATTCGTTTCTAAACACAGCGCGAAACCAGACACAGACATCCGAGCGCCTAGATACTGTTCGTCATGTTGACAGCACTGTGATAAATGGCAAGTTTTCTGATGGACTTGAGGAGGCATCACCATACAAACTCTTATAGAGAAAGGGAATCGAATGTCATCAAATGCCATGGCAAGAGTATGATGTCAGAGTAGGAAAGTCAGATGATGCCCAGGCTGATATGATTTTGACTGATCCGCCTTATGGACTGGAGCCAAACACGTCAGGAACTGGGCAGAACTTTTGTGACAAGCACGATGACAAAGAGATTTCTAGTTTCTGTCAGTTCGCAAACCGTGTTCTGAAGCCAGGTGGATTCGTATTCATTTTCTCCTCAGTAAGGTACTTTCAGAAGTGGATTTCTTTTCTTAGAGAAACTGGATTCCGAGCAATGAGCCACGTATTCAGCATCACAAAGTGCCCGAAGCGAATTCAATTTCATCGACTTTCTTCTTTCCCTCAGAACATGACTGAGTACGGAATCGTAGCGAGGAAGGGTGGAAGTCATCCACAGCAGTTTGAACCAGATTTCTCAAGCCCGTACCACCGTATTTCATGTCCACTACCGAGACGTTTTGCTTCTATTACCAATGTTCCAGTGACCAGAAACAAGCTCAAATATCCCGGGAAAAAGTCCATCGTTAGAGTGGAAGAAAAAAGCATTGACCTACTAGTAGAGCTTTTGACAACCTTCTGTCCAGATGGAGGTCTTGTTCTTGATGCTTATGGAGGAACTTTAACAACAGCTTTGGCATGTATTGAAACAAGAAGATCATGCGTCTCAATTGAAAAAGACCCTGAATGCTTCCGACTGGCACATGGGAGGCTGAGAAAGAAAATATCCACTCTGAAACAACCAGTTGATCGAGTTGATGACACAGAATGTGGGGTTCAAGCAAAAAAGAAGCCGAGAATAGAGGAAGGGAAAGAAAATACTAACATCCACCACAAGATGTCCAAAGTGGACGGTGCCAACAATACAATTGAACAGGGAACAATACTGGATAGTTTACGTCCAGATTGTGATGTGCAGCTTCTAGTGGATGGTGAATGTGTTGGACTAGCACAACTAGCACTCCCTGCACCTCACGAAAATTACCCTGTAAGGCGTGTACTCCATAACAATAGTCTTGAAGAACTGTCAAAGAAAGGACAGTGCCTCGTCGTTTTGTGGAGAGTGCGAATCAAGCCGGAGATGGAGGGTCTTCAGTATTCTTATGAAATGCCTGGCGTAGAAGACAAACCATTGACCTTAGCTGATATGCAGGATAGCTTTTATGTCTGGGACGCTAATGAGCTCCAATTGGTGACGAGCTAGTCATTACCGGTACCAGTTTTGTTGTGGCGTCCATCAGTCATCCAGAACATCGATCGTGCTAGAAGATATATGAGTTCCCTTTCCATTTCAGACGTATCAGCAGAACCAATTCATCATTCTCTTCTTTCAATCCCAATAAACCCAAACCATTCTATAGATACTTCTTTTGGTCAGATGAAATCGAGTCGATCAATTATCTGCACTGAAGTAGGTTTGAAGTAGCACAATACATTCCAAATCTTTCGTTTCTCCTGCTATGTGATCTTCTTGATTCAGAGTGCTGAAGTGAGTAATGTGTAACTGCACGTACTAGTTGTTAGCACCATAGACAGTTTATCTATTTCGTCTTCGACGGTGTCAAGAGAAATTGCGCACCGGCTTAAGGTAGCTCTAACCGTCAAATCTGTCACTTGAGTTGCGTTATCTACATGAGATAATGAACGGATCAAAACATTTTGAGCCAGTTTCAGCGCATAAATTAGTTATCTGCTGCAGAACCTCCATTGCACATTTCAAAACGAAAAGATCTGGAGATTGTGGAACGATAGTTCGTTAGACGTAGTAGCTGGTACGAGCCAGTGGACACGCTGTCCTTACGAAACGAAACGAGCAGTCCACCCGCTGGTGTTTGACTGTATTGTTATTAGAACGGTAGAAGGTAGAGTGGTTAGCGAGTAGACACGAGCGTCACGACGCAACAATCCACGCGAGGATTACGTTAGCAAACGAGGTGGTACGTCACCGGAGGCGCTCTCAACCAAGCCCGGAGGCACTACACGCAATCAGCCTTACGTGCGGCGATGGGTAGGGAGTACGCAGCTCGACGGAGACGAAGCCTCGCTAGGCAAAACGTAAACGTAAAACGTAGAAGTCAGTCGTAGACTAGAGCCGTTGCTCGTTCGATGTATTGTCCCCTTTCCCTCCCGGCACGATGCCAATACCTATATGGCCACGATGGCATCGCTTTACAGTGTAAACACTGTTCGTAATGTCCCCGAATGGGAAAGGACCTTGTGGGTCACACGTAGGGACCCGTTGGTCCGTTGGCCGTTGCCAGTACGTTCGTTGCACACGTGTGCCGGTTGCGCGCGCGCATGCGCCAGCAATGTTCGTGCATTGCTGTCGCCGGTCGTGTCCGCCGAAATTCGAATTCCGCGGAAAACGTAAATATTTGCAATTTCGGAATTGCCACGTATACTACAGAGATCATAAGCGTTCATATCGAAAAAGGCCTTGCCTAGCCAGTCCATACCCTCTAAAAAACTGCAACTGCGCCTCTGCGTTCTTCCCTCCGTGAGATTGATCTAATTAGATAGCGCTTGAGCCATGACAAGGAAGCACCCGAGGTTATCAAGGCGCCGACAATAGATCTGATGCCGAAATCTTGTCACGTGTGGACATTCAATTCGTCTGGGGAGAAAAATTTATCATAGTTGTAAATTGTAATATTTACACCTAAATCGACGTAACAATACCACTTGCCATATTGTATCACACGCACCGGTCATGGACATGATGTACCACTCTATTGGTGAATTTAAATCCCACGCTCACCCATGCTCCGCCTGAAAAAGCCTTTACAAAACTCGTGTTATGTCATGGATGTGATGTCGTACTCACTATACAGTTAAAGTATCCAATTTTATACCAATTTTAAATGTTTTGATGCCAGTGCCTTTCAAGCATATCTTCAGCTACATTCTGCATTACATATAAGCAGAATATTTCCAAAAATTATGATTCAACTCTGCAGAGTTCCGGTACTTACAGAAGAATGGTACTAACGTGACAATGCGTGACCAAACGGTACGTTCAAGTATCCTGATTTATTCTGTTTGCAAAAAAAATAATTATTTTTTAACAGAATTAATTCTGTTCAGCTCTAAAGTAGAGTTATCTGTTGGAGGTTTCTAGCCGTTCTTGGAATTTAGATTATTCTAAAATTTCTAAAAGTTTAATAAATGGTTATCCAGACAGAATGCATGTTATCTACTTTCAAACGAGCTCACCTCAGCTGGCATGAAGGGCATCACCGCAAAAGATTATTATTTGCATGCATATTCCTTCTATTCAAATCTAATGTAGACAATTTGGGGAAACAAGTTACGATTCTTGAAGTCTCTACTGCCCACCAGGCTCTGTGGCAGCTCCAGGACCGGCAAAAGTCTGGGTCCAGTAGGATCTGTTCTCAGCAGATACTGTTACATATAGACCCATTTCTACGAAGTCAGGATCTAGGATATTTCTTTTGTGACCAGGGCTGCTCATCCAGCTTCGGAATACATGAGCTGGAGTTTGCTGGCCTCCAGCGACATTTTCTCCATATGCTCTAGCTTTGTATCCAGTGCTAATTATTCGAGCTCTTATATCACTGTTTTCTGATCCTGTATGAGAGACAGAATTTATTTGTGCTTGGTATTTGCTTTGCATTTTCGCTGCTTTAGTTAGCTTACTATTGCTGCTGAGCGATGGTACTCCTTCCTCTCTCCTTGCCTTGTTCACCAGTCGTAAAATCTCAGCTCTCCATTCCTTCTGAGGGATCGGGTTTGGCAAGCCCGCTTTATCCTTCTTTGACTTCTTCTTATCAGGCATTTTCTCCGAGATAACAGTTTATGAAATATATATCGAATATGCTATGCTGAAAAAATTCACACCTGAATTTAAATACTGAGATCTTCGTTTCTCGAAGGTCTATTCAACGCTATTCTTCAGTTTTTTATATAAGAATTTGTAGACTTGGAAGGGCCTCTATACTGAACATTGCAAGCAACACAGTCTCGAAATCCTTACTATTTCGGTAATATCTAGACAGAACATGAACTGAAAACACAGTATGAGAAATGTTCGGGAAAACATTGTCGTATGGCAATTGTAGAATAGAATTTAGGCGTCTAGATTTTTCAAAGTTTTTGTAATTTCTAACCCTACGCTAAACGGTGTCGACGGTCAACATTTTTACAGTCTTCCGCTGCAGCCTGACTAGATAATAACTGATGGTAGGTGCAGGACCTTAGCCCTGTAGGATAAGTAGCTAGGGCTAATGCTTCGAACTCGCGAGCTAGAGCGCCGATTCCACGAGGCTGACGCCTCGCGCGATCCTAGCAGTCCGAGGGCTGTGTCGAGTGGATGGATACTTCGGAGCCCGGACACCTATCTCCCAACCCAGTAGCGGATGGTAGAGCGGGGTCCGGGCGGCTGGGATCAACCTGTGCCGGGATCGACAGAAGGTTGTCGTCCTCAACTCACCTAAAACACTGATTTCGACATGTACAGAACGGAATTTCGGAACCAGAATCTGAAAACTTTTTGATGTTGATTGATGCATCATAAGTTGATTGAATTGTGGCCAATGAGATGAACATATTGACTGACTGGCTGTAATTCCGCTGACAGTTCCAAGTTTATCACTGCTCAGCTCAATTCGTGTGTCTCACAGCCTTTCGCAGCTTACTTCGTTTACAATCTTGACAGTCTGTCGACAATCGGCTTATTTCTGCCTTGCAAGTTGCGCTTGAACTGTATTAGTCAATAGTAGTTTCCAAAGCAATGTGACCATACCAGAGTCGGTATTTGATAACAATAACTGCATTTATTCTATAAAATTATATGTGCAACGTGTTTCTATTAGTCATACTCGCTCGTTGTGTTCGCTCTCCCAGAATTCCAGAGTAGCGCCCAGATTCATCGCTGGAGATGATCGATGGGATGTTGTTTCTGCTGCGACATGAGGTGATGGGCGTGCTGGTGCTGGGATGTGCTGCGGGTGTTGTCGCGGGACGAGCTGTTGCGGGCGGGATAATAGGTTATTCTGTCAACGGAAGCGACGAGCAAATGTTGTGTTCTACGAAAAGTCGGCTTCGAACAACTCGGTACTCAGAAGACTATCTAATTTTAAACGCATCCCGTTTACTCTGGTACACTGTAGTCTACTTTTCACTGAATAAACATGCCGTGGTTTCTTCTTTCGCTCTTTGCATTTCCTGATACTCATGAAAATCACAGTCTCCGAATCGATAATGATCCATGTATGCAGACAACTCCTTGCTATACGGCCAACATAAATCTGTCCCGCACACATATCTCATTTGTAAACACCCGCCATTCTTCGTATCCAGCATATTAAATGTTAGACATGGCTTCCCCTTAATATGACTAGTCGAAATGCCTGTCTCAACATGCTACATGGTACGTGCGGCCATTCGCTCCAAATCATCGTGTATTGCAACATCGCCGCGAACTTTCCAGTACTCGATTGAATCATCCACCACCTTTTGCTCGTCCTCCATCTCACAGGTGTCAAATGTTCCATGCTTTTTGACACTGAGCACAGAACACAAACGAACAATACACACATCTTCCCAGCCCATCTTCGACAAATGCCGCCATCCTACACGAATCCTTTGGAAATGTCAGGATGCTAACAAAAGACAGCTGTCCAACCCACCGTCGAGACCCCGGCGAGAACAGAACACACTAACTTATAACAGATGAACAGAGACACAGAGTAAAGAAGGTAGGACTCATTACATCCTAACAGGTTATGGGCTACTTCCCGCCCACTGCGCCTAACGATCCACACACACTCACCCTCCAATCACGCGACGACCCATCCGCGCCAACAATGGAACCCACACGCCTCCCCACCCTGTCCCCTGCGAATCAACGCGTATGGAAGAGAACGCTCCAGGCCATCGCAGCCGACCTCGGCCTCGCCCCACACCTCGACCCGAGCACCACAGCCCCGGCCGACCCCAACGAGTTCGCCAAATTCAAAGTAGAAAAGGAAAGGCTGTGTCTCCTCATACTAGCCAGCACACCGGAATCTATTACCACACGTCTATCCGACGACGCCCTCACCTCCCCGCCCTACCTACTCAAATCACACATTCTCAATCAAATCAAAGACTCTGTATCCCTGCCGCATGAACTCCTAGAGGAACGCGCAAGATCCATCACCCTCGACCCCGGCATGGAACTTGACGCGTACCTAGCCAAACACGACGCCATGCGCATCGAGATGCGCAATGCCCAATACCCCGGAATCGATTCCGAGAGTACCACAATCAAATTCTTACTCCTAGATCTGCGTCACAATCATGACTACCGCACCGCACACGACCTCCTAACGTTGGACCCCCCAACACACATCTCAGACGTCATCATACGACTACGACGCATGGAAGCGAACGTCAAAACCCGCACATCGGCAGCACACACCAACCACTCACACAATACCTACCACACACAGTACCCGATTCCACGCCAACACAAACGCCGTATATACAACAAATGGTGCACGTACCACCGCTCCTACACACACAACACGCACGAGTGCCGCGCCCGCCCCAGACCACATGTGGTTATGTACATAACCCAGCGCGCCAACAACACAAGACCATCGCCAACAAGCCGTTCACGCACGAAATCATACACATTCCACCCGGACGACTGCAAGAAGACACAGAGACCTTCGCGGACTCCCACAGCAACATCGATGTGTCCGAGCCCGGTAAGTCCTACGTCCTAGACTCCGGAGCCCTCCCATCCCACGTATCATCACCTGCACCGCACATGACCCGTTGCTCCACTCCCCGCTTCACCAAAACAGCCGCTAACCGCCTATACCCCATCACCCACACCGGCCCACTACAGATACGAGCGAAGAACACAACGCTTAACATCCCCAACGCCGTATGTTCCCCGTCCATACGCCACAACCTCTTAGCTGTCCACTCCATAGCCGTCAACCACGGCAACGTCACATTCACTCCCACAGCAGCTTACCTTCGCCCCCACGGAAGCAGAAACCAAATAAAACTGGCAGAATTCCATAACGGGCTGTACACCTTCCACGAGGTCATCCCCCCACGTGTAACACAGCCCGAACGACGCGCAACACACCATCCAACTCCCCTCCGCCCTCACCCGCAACGTCATCCACCACCGACCGCCGCCCAATACCAGACACACCTGCTCAAAACACGCGGAGCAAGAAAAAGATCCAATGGGACAGACCATGGAGGACCAAACCCAAGGCACCCCGCCCCACACAAAACCAACATAAATCCCATCCATCCACCGTCGCTGCTCCCCCGAAAACATATCAACCCCCTCCCCCGCCACCACCGCAACCTATTCTCAGCGGCGTCGTTCCACCCCCACCCAACCCTCCGCCAAAATCGCCACCAGACCCAAAACCGAACACCACACCACGACCGAACACTCCACAGAGAGCATCCCCTGACACCAACCAACGCCTACCACCTCTCTTCAAACGAACGCCAACATCTAAAAACACCCCAAAAACACCCACTCACGCAGAGACACCCCTACTACTTCAACCCGTACCACTCACCCCCGCCGCACCGACACCCGACCCACCGCCGACGTCACATCGCGACTTACATCTCCAGCTGGCACACGCCAACCCTCGCACCATACACAAAATGTGCGAGCACCGTATGCTCCCCGTTCTCGCAAACAATGACGACAGCGCCACACCCAAATTCACATGCAGCGCGTGCGCGATAGCCAAAATACGCAAAGCCCCACACAAACCGACCACTCACACACACCAACTTGGGCACCACATCTCGTCCGACGTCTGCGGCCCAATAACGCCAACATCCAGGCATGGTAACCGGTACATACTCACATTTTTCGACACTAAGTCACGGTTCATGACCACGTACACAATTCCGGACCGTTCCCACATCCCCCACTTCACCATCCAATACTTGGAACAAGTCAACACGATGCACGGCAGCTACCCTCGATTCCTTCGCACCGACAACGCCAAGGAATACCTTGCCCAATCACTCACAACCGCGCTCCACCATCGCGGTATCACACACATCAAAACCGTACCACACACCCCTGAACAAAATAGCCTCGCCGAACGAATCAACGGAACGCTACTAAATGCCGTCCGCGCAAGCCTGGCTCGTAGCCAACTGAGCGACCCCTTTTGGGACGATGCGCTACACGACGCAACCTTCAAGCGCAACCTCACACTACGTCTGTGTTTTCGGAAGTGGACGCGGACGTCCAGTCTCTCTAGTACGGGTCCTAGTCGGCCCCGAGATTTACTAGAACAAATGAACGTCCGCGTCCAAAAAAAAATAAAAATTTTTTGGATGCGGACGTCCACTTTCTCTAGTACATATGGCGGAATACTAGGACCCGACATCCACTTTCTCTAGTACGTTTGGCGGAATACTAGGACCCGACATCCACTTTCTCTAGTACATATGGCGGAATACTAGGACCCGACATCCACTTTCTCTAGTACGTTTGGCGCAATACTAGGACCCGACATCCAGTATACAATATATCAGCGAAAACCGGGAGGGAAGAAATTACAGCAGATGGTAAATTCAGGGCCCATATCGGACCGTATTTTATTCTCTCATTTAGGAAACTGCTCGTATACAATACGTCTCTCTAGAATAGGGAATACATATCTGGTCAGAATAGGAAATAAATACCCGGTTAGAATAGGAAATACGTATCCAGCCAGAATACGGAATATGTATCCAGCCAGAATACGAAATACGTATCCAGCCAGAATACAAAATACCTGTCAGCATATCGTCGATCACCCATCTCCCTCACTATCGCGTTCTCCCTACCTTCCGAACGCCATGCACCACCATCCGCACATACTTCAAGAACCCTCACGACCTAGAATACAAAAATCCGCTCCTTCCCAATTCCATCCCCGCTTTCCTCGACACCACCCCAGCCCATTAAATCATCAAGACATCAAACATGAACATGGTCAGCAAAATCTTACACCACTTGAAACCCACTCTCACTTCTATCGTATGCCCGAAAATATACACATACCAGAAACACCTCACAGCTTCATTCCCCATCTTCCTACATCCCTTCTTCACTTTCCTTCAGTCCTGCCGTTCCTGCTTCACCACTCCTGCATCACTTACACAACATCAAAATCAACCACAACAGTCAGATTCAAAAGCAACGCTTACCACGACAGATATCCTAGAAACTCCCTTACTTACCTCTCCGAGAGGATGAGTGAATCATCCATCCTACACAAAATACAAACCATGATCCAAAAACCTTGCAATGAATAATCAAAGTGAGCAGTCCATATCTTCGCAAAACAAGTCTTGGTGCTCAGTGAAACTTACCTTCTGTCATCAACATTCCTGCATCATCTACACAACATCGGAATCAACCACAACAGTCAGACTCAAAACCAACCTTCCCTCGCAGCATACTTTCAAAACTTCAAGTACCTCTCTTCCATCCTCCGCTCAATACACACCATCACCTTCATTGGAAGCCCGTTGACTCATGATGAGTCAACAGGCTTCCAATGAAAAATATCGCATCAACGGAAATAGTCAGACTCAAAACACACGCTTCCCTTAATGCATACCCTCAAGATTCGCGCACGTACCTTCGTCCATCCTCTACACTAAACAAAGCAAAGGCGGTCAAAGAATCTCAGTCGGTGATGAGGGCGGAGTGGAGCCTGCGGCGTTGACCGGACAGCTTTCAGCGTTCGCTTAAGTCTTGCTGTGCATACTCGAAATCATCGCCGGCAGTGAGATTGAGTATGGCCCAAGCCATGGTCTCTGATTCCCCGAACAATGAGATCCGGATCGAGAACAACGAATATAAACATATAATCATATATATGAGAATCCATTTGCTTTCCTTACATGATCCGTGGCATATCCGCTGTAAAGCACATTCAGATTCCACGAAGTTCGGAAATAAAAAAGTTTATTATTACAAATGAATTAATTGAAAATTCATCTCCCAGGGCAGTCGTTCGTCCTTCCATGCACACGTTGCCAGCACGCAATGTGATGTAACAGTTGGAAATGATTGAACTCTCGGTTAAATTCCACCGTTGGGATGTCAGCTGGAGTGAGCACAAAACTACTACCCACAAAACTACGAACGAACACGTTACATTCCAAGTCTCGAAAGCACCACAAAAATAAAATTGGTCGCATCTGGACGGCACAGTCTCCCCTGTTCAGCTCGCAATCCTCCCTTTTGCGTCAAAACTCGACACGGAATGCAAGTATGAAGGGTTCTTCTACTACTGCGTAGATGCTTATGCGCTCGCGCTGCATGAGCGAACGTGTCGCTACCGTTTCAACCCCTCTCCCCAACATTTCAACAACGCTCGTGTCCCTGCCGTCACCCATGAGCCTGCTCGAAACAGCGACCATGATTCCCCGCAACCCAGCTCCCCAGACCCAGAATCTGGTCGTGCTTCCTCCAGCGACTCACCCTGTGACGCTCCACTGCCACCAGCCTCAACCCCCTCCCGCGCAGACCTCCTCGTGCAATCCCTCGCCGCCAGTCTCACAACCCTCGAGTACAAGGCCGGCGCTGGCCGCGTGAGCGAAGTCATCACCATCCTACAAGACCCCTCATTCTCCCTAGAAAAGTTCAACAGCGCCGTTCGCACCGTAGAAGAATGTCGCCACGTTACCGCTTCCATGGTCGAAACACATTTCCGCACCGAAGGTTACAAGAGCCACATCATTCCAGACAAAAATGGTAAGTACTCGGCACAGCTGTACCTCCGCGACCCAGTCGACATGCTCCGCAGGCAGTTAGCACTGGCTAACGACCAAAATACTCTCTTCCACCCCTCCCCACAGACCGCCCCAGACGGCACCGCAATATTTTCTCATCCCCTACACACAGAATTCGCGAAAACGCTGCACCAGGTTACTAGACAGCGCGTGCAGCTCTCGGAAGATCCACAGGTCGTATGGGCAGAGGAAACGGATCCCACACCTTCCTCCTTTGCCGGCCTCCTCCAAGTGTACTCCGACAAGAGCAGCACAAGCCTCAAGAGCTCCGCAATCGTCGCATACCCCATACACGTCACACTGCTCAACTTCTACGCCCCCCTCCGTCGCCACTGCATCCGTACCGGCCTCACCATCGTCGGGTATCTTCCGTACATTGTTAACCCTTCGTCCAACGCCTTGTTCGGTGATGAAATTCCGACAACCTCTAGTTCTGCTAGTCGTGCTCGCAAAATTGATATTCTTCATAAAGCACTCGAAAAAGTGTTTTCGTCCCTATCCACCGCGTTCTCTTCCGGGTTCCCCTGCACATACTCCACTGCAACTGCCCGCCAATGCTTTCCCATCCTAGCCAATTATTGCTGCGACTTTCCAGAGGCCAAAGAGCTGTCATGCACTCGCAACAGCACTACCACCACACATCCCTGCCACCGCTGCTACATCCCCGCCACTCAACTTGAATCCAGCGCGCCACACCAGCCCCGCTCCCTCGATGATACACGCTCTGCACGCCAAGAGAGCGCTCAGGAGCATACAACTGCTCCGCTCGAAGCTCTCTCCCTCCTCGAACAACACTCTGTCCTCGAATCGACCGCTCTTTTACCCACCAACAGTCCCCTAGACCCCTACAACATTTTCTCCTTCGAGCCTCTGCACAATCTCCACCTCGGCATCTCAAAGCTCATCAAACAGTGCATTGTCCACCGCCTCAGCTCCCCAGACCTCACCACCACCACTGCCTCCCATTCCAGGACACCTCACACCTTCAAGAAGGTGAAAAAATCCATCCTCGCCGGCTCAAACAGCATTCTGTCCGCTATCGAACGCGACTACTACATCACCGGTCTTCATGTCGACTTCTCCAAGGGTGAGAAGGGCACCAATTTGAACGGCCTCTTCACGGAGGACGGCATACGCGGCATGCTCGCAGCCAAAGACTATCACCATGTCGACATGGTGTTTCCTTTCATCGCAGCATTCATTGACACATGCTGAGGGACCCGAGGATAGCGGCAAGGGATGTTGTTTCTGAGCAACGTTCACAGGATGCCAACTATCATCGGCGGTCAGGTGGTACTGAGGGGAGAGAGCAGCCGGAGTGCGGGCCTCGTCACAACAGACCGTCATTGGTGCCAAATATGCGCGTAACGCCCCCGCGACGTCAAGCTATTGCCGATGGAGGACATCATAATCCCGATAGCGTGCGAGATGGGGGGACGGTGAGGGCAGAGAGGTTGCATCCGCCGGAATCCATCGATTTAATGGCGAGTCGCATCAATGCGCAGAAGAAGAAGATCGCGGAGCTGGAAAAAAAATTGTTTAGCCAGGACATAGCAAACAAGGCGCTCACCACGGAGATAGTTGCGTTGGAGGCTAAGGTGAAGACTCTGCAGGCGGAAAATGTCAGCCTTACTGCAATTGCGAGAACAGGTAGAATCAGTGATCACGGTGGCGGTAAGTCGAAAATACAGAAAGCCATTCCTGTGAAATACCTTGGAGTTCTTAGGGCGGTTGAGGAAAACCTGACAAAGTGGTGCAAGAACGAGACTATGGAGCTGGACCCTATAGCGGAACAAACGCAGAGACGTTGGACTGGACGTACCATCGAGGTAGAGCCGGTAGAAGGGACACTTTGGAGCGAAAACGGTGTAGGATATATTGCTACCCCTCCGGGCTATATCATCAAGAATCTGCAGTGGTATACACCTTCGTACAGGGACGAGAGTGATCTGCTGAATGACTTGGTGCGACACGTACTGCGTCAAAGTCCGTGGTGTGATGTGTTTTCCGATGAGGAGCAGCGTGTGTGCTGTCAAGAGGCTGTGGCGGGGAGCAAGTAATTGAAAGTGAAGGTGACGCAGAAACCGTCCGACGTGATGAGTGCACGGAAGCGTAATGCGAGGGACAGATTGTTCGGTTCGCTGGGGTACACGAAATTAATGTCTAGATGCACGATGCTGACGACGCGAGCTGAGATGGACGAGCGAGAGGATCAAAAGCGCGAAGCGTCTGAGAAGCTTTTGAAACGGGAAAGCAACGGTGATTTGGATATGGGGAGGTGGCGAACGGCACCGTTCTCAGAGTTGCGATACAGCAAAGGCATGGTTCCTGACAGCTTCGAAATGGAAGTGAATGGTGATGCATGGTTTAACAACCGAGTAGCTGTGAATGTGCTGGACATCTTCAGGGGGTATTCGATACGACCAGAACAAGTTATGGACATAGAGACGAGCATACTAACGCTGGCGCGCCTGGATGCTTGGCTAGTGACTACTGTGGAGTGTTTGGATGAACCGAAGGGGAAAGGAGGTGCACGGCAGAAGAAGTTTACAAGGCGGTACAGTCAATACGTGGGGGTAGCTTTTCAGCAATTAGTTGGTATATACTAGTGCACAGTCACGGCATGTGTTTGCAAGCCGTACTGTGACGAGAGAGGCTGTTGAATTGTGGCAAAGCGGAGAGGGGTCTGGAATTGTTCATGTCGTTGATGATGTAAACCGTTGCTCATCACTTGTTCTAGTGTCCGAGGATTGGATTCAATCCCATATTACGTCAAACCTCGGTGCTGTAATGGATTGTGTGATTGCGCAAGGACTAATTGGCGCAGAACTTTTCGTCGTTGACCCATATGCTGGACACCTGAGTGCAAACCTGAATGTCGAAATCAATGCCGCACAGTATGGGGGCATGGAGCGGCGCCATCCAGCCACTGCCGATAACGGTTTTGGCGTAATGGAGGATGGTTGAAATTAGTGCAGTAAATGTGACGTTGACTAGAAGGCTTATCATGTAGTACATCATCAATAGAGTGCTGCGATTTAGATTTATTCTTCTTCATTATCATCTGTGAACTGGTAATCAGTGTTGGTGTAGAAGCGGTTGAGATAGAAACGGTGGTCCGACCAGTGCATTTGTTTCGTAAATGGCTTGACTGGAAAGTTACTTCGTACGATGTGCACAGTGCCAGATATAGTAGATGCAGGAATGAGGTCAAACCAAGGACCACCTGCACTGTGGGATGCAGTGTCATTGCTGTCAACGGATCCGTTGTCCGGGTCCCATGTGGACCACTTTAAACAAATGCACCCAAGTGATTTTTCCACAGCGGTTTTTGGGGCAAAGCAGGTCATATACTGAACGAAAGCGAGTTCTACAGGTTGAAACAGGTTTGGAAACTGCAGGCGTACCAGTGCCAGGACGCGCCCTACCCATATGGTTCTGTAGTCATCGGCAGTTCCGGAGATGACGACAAAGGAGTACTGCGATCTCTTTGCGGGGCCGAATGATGAAGTTGCAAAGACGCGCTGCTGCTTGTGCCTCGACACGTTTGTGGGGCGAAGCATGCCACTGTGCGGGTCAAAGTCGTCGGCATCTGGGACGTACCCTCCCATGACGTAGGCGGACTTTACCACGGTGACGGAAATGTCCATGTCATGTATTGGAGGGCCTTCTGCCGTGGCGCGCAGTCTAGCGAGGGTGAGGAACGCTTGTGCAGCTGTGTCACCGAGTTGCTGGAATAGCGTTATGGTGCCAGACGGGAACGAGGAGTTGTGCAGAGGCAAAAGAGTGGCAGGATCGGGCTGTCCGTCGATATCTGCAACGAGGAGGGTTGCATCGGGCAGCAGGGAGGCAAAGTCGTGCAGTGCAACGGTGAATCCGTCGCGAACGAGTACTGCACCGTCTGTGGGAGATATCATCCGTGGGTTTCCCAATGTGTTGGATGGGGTGTGACCAGTTGGAGTGGCCAAGGAGAATTCCATGTGGCGAATAGTCTCTTCCATGGCTGTGGAGCGCCTTCGAGAGGTTTTCCTATAACTCTGTTTGAACAGAAGATGCGAGTGTTCGTAGGGGCCTGCATCAATGTGTTCCAGGGCGCCATATCTCTGCAAGTCACCGGGAAGATGGTCTAGAAGATGGAACTTGAAAGTTTTGAGACCTGTGGTGTGGAATGGGCCGAGGGTGGAGAGCATTGATTGTTTGAAATAGGAAATGGAGTTCTGGAGGCTTTCTAGTTCGGCGGCAGTCCAGTGCTTGATGCGACCGCGTTTCATGACCCATGCGACGAGGTCAGAGTATTGCGTGCAGATGGAAGTGAGGGGGGCTGTCTCTACTTCGTCACAGCATGTGTCAATGAATGCTGCGATGAAAGGAAACACCATGTCGACATGGTGATAGTCTTTGGCTGCGAGCATGCCGCGTATGCCGTCCTCCGTGAAGAGGCCGTTCAAATTGGTGCCCTTCTCACCCTTGGAGAAGTCGACATGAAGACCGGTGATGTAGTAGTCGCGTTCGATAGCGGACAGAATGCTGTTTGAGCCGGCGAGGATGGATTTTTTCACCTTCTTGAAGGTGTGAGGTGTCCTGGAATGGGAGGCAGTGGTGGTGGTGAGGTCTGGGGAGCTGAGGCGGTGGACAATGCACTGTTTGATGAGCTTTGAGATGCCGAGGTGGAGATTGTGCAGAGGCTCGAAGGAGAAAATGTTGTAGGGGTCTAGGGGACTGTTGGTGGGTAAAAGAGCGGTCGATTCGAGGACAGAGTGTTGTTCGAGGAGGGAGAGAGCTTCGAGCGGAGCAGTTGTATGCTCCTGAGCGCTCTCTTGGCGTGCAGAGCGTGTATCATCGAGGGAGCGGGGCTGGTGTGGCGCGCTGGATTCAAGTTGAGTGGCGGGGATGTAGCAGCGGTGGCAGGGATGTGTGGTGGTAGTGCTGTTGCGAGTGCATGACAGCTCTTTGGCCTCTGGAAAGTCGCAGCAATAATTGGCTAGGATGGGAAAGCATTGGCGGGCAGTTGCAGTGGAGTATGTGCAGGGGAACCCGGAAGAGAACGCGGTGGATAGGGACGAAAACACTTTTTCGAGTGCTTTATGAAGAATATCAATTTTGCGAGCACGACTAGCAGAACTAGAGGTTGTCGGAATTTCATCACCGAACAAGGCGTTGGACGAAGGGTTAACAATGTACGGAAGATACCCGACGATGGTGAGGCCGGTACGGATGCAGTGGCGACGGAGGGGGGCGTAGAAGTTGAGCAGTGTGACGTGTATGGGGTATGCGACGATTGCGGAGCTCTTGAGGCTTGTGCTGCTCTTGTCGGAGTACACTTGGAGGAGGCCGGCAAAGGAGGAAGGTGTGGGATCCGTTTCCTCTGCCCATACGACCTGTGGATCTTCCGAGAGCTGCACGCGCTGTCTAGTAACCTGGTGCAGCGTTTTCGCGAATTCTGTGTGTAGGGGATGAGAAAATATTGCGGTGCCGTCTGGGGCGGTCTGTGGGGAGGGGTGGAAGAGAGTATTTTGGTCGTTAGCCAGTGCTAACTGCCTGCGGAGCATGTCGACTGGGTCGCGGAGGTACAGCTGTGCCGAGTACTTACCATTTTTGTCTGGAATGATGTGGCTCTTGTAACCTTCGGTGCGGAAATGTGTTTCGACCATGGAAGCGGTAACGTGGCGACATTCTTCTACGGTGCGAACGGCGCTGTTGAACTTTTCTAGGGAGAATGAGGGGTCTTGTAGGATGGTGATGACTTCGCTCACGCGGCCAGCGCCGGCCTTGTACTCGAGGGTTGTGAGACTGGCGGCGAGGGATTGCACGAGGAGGTCTGCGCGGGAGGGGGTTGAGGCTGGTGGCAGTGGAGCGTCACAGGGTGAGTCGCTGGAGGAAGCACGACCAGATTCTGGGTCTGGGGAGCTGGGTTGCGGGGAATCATGGTCGCTGTTTCGAGCAGGCTCATGGGTGACGGCAGGGACACGAGCGTTGTTGAAATGTTGGGGAGAGGGGTTGAAACGGTAGCGACACGTTCGCTCATGCAGCGCGAGCGCATAAGTGTCGTACCGCCTGGCGGTCCTCGCCGATCGAGGCGTGTCGCTTCCCTATTGGGTACCCACTTAAGGGATGTGCCAATCACAAGGCACCAGCCAACTGGCGTGTTTCCTATACTTGGGACAAGCTAAGGCTGACAAATAACCCTATCCGGGCCCATCGGCCCCGGCCAAGACCCCACAAGGGGCAAATTTCTAACTTAAGCTAACCAGCTGTACATTACAATGTAAGCCTAACTGGCAATAACCTCGCGGGTAGGCGAGTGCCGTTAACCGGGCTCTGGTTGGTCAATAACTGGATATTTATTCCTAACCACTAACCCTAGCTTACAGTAGACTTAGTATAAATACGCCACTGGAATAGCCAGTAGGCAGGGTTTCTAGAGTAACGTAAACTCAAGTGGAATTACGACCCACAGGAACAGTGTTCGCATACCTATTGTTCAACCCCTCTCCGGGAAAACCTTAGGGTTAGCCAACAGCTCGACGGATTACGTCATCTTGCTCCATTAATACGCACCTCGCGTGAGCGCTATAATCGCACAACCCCCTCCGGGTAGCGATACCTTCTCTCTTACGAGACTACCCGCCGGGTACCTATAAGGTTCATCTGCTCTACCGCTTCCTCTACCGAGGCTCGGGACACCTGTCGGGTGGTTTGCCGCTCTAGCGGATTTTCTACCTGCTACATTGGTCTCTCGACCTAGAACCTTGTACCCTCGGGTAAGTCTCTTTGAGAGAAATTTCCCTTCACAATCATCTTCACGATGCCTCGTAACCCTACAGCGGGACCCTCTAGTGAAGACATAGCGCCTGCCAGCGACTTATCCGATTCGGATCTGATCGCCGAAGAAGGCGTGGTGATTAACACCCTGCAAGACCGAGCCGACCGAATCTTCAACGAACGGTTGGAAGATTTCAAGGCTGAATTCAGCACCGTCTTCGAGAAGAATGTTCAAGACCGCAGGGCGGAAATCGTAGACGCTACGGTCGAAACCGTCATGGAACTGGTCGAGCCAAAGCTGATGGCCGCCAGCCGAGAAGCCACCCAAGATCGGGACGCCGAGTTCCTAGTGGAAACCTGGAATCAGGTCAAAGCCGAATTCGCTAAGCGCGTGTCCCTTTTGGAAACTAGTCTGGAGGAGCTTTCGATTCACGGCTTTAGTGCCAGTCCATTAGGACAACAGGAGTTTCCTGCTCGCCGCATCCGATCGGCTGACTTCCCTGACCCTACATCCGGTAGGGAGGAAGAAGAAGATCCCCGATTGGATCAAGTCGCAGAAGCAACCCGACACCTGTCGGACCGTGTCGACGCCCTCGCCGAATCACTATCCCAAACAGGGAATATCTCTCGCACGAGACTGCACACTCGTGCCACCGGATCTGTACCGGAAAATCCCTCGTGGGATGATGAAGAAGGACCTCTTGAGGAAGGCTTAGTGCCTTTGAAGGCCCGCGAACCCGCATTCGACCTAGTGGTCTCCTATCGGTACTACCGACTCAAGAACAAGTCCCTAACGACTGATACCCCAATGGGTAAATCAAGAAGCTTGTATAAGCTAACGGAGAAGATCCGTAATTTCAACGCGTCATTCACGCCGTTCGATGGTACGGAACCCATCGATATCCTCCGGTTCCTCGCGGAATTTCAAGATGCATGTGATTCATGCGGATTCTCGGAGGGAGAAGCCACCAAGTTACTCTAGTATTTCCTGGAAGGAGAACCTCAACGGTTTATCGCCGCTGAGGCGCGAAAGCGCAAGCTTCTCAACCACCTGCACCAGCAGATCACTTGTCCTCAAGCCGTTAACGCCCTTCTGGCTCGCTACGCAACAGACAACGTCCTAGCGGACGCTTATGACGCGGTAACGCGTATACGGCAAGGGCCGGATGAAGACGAGGCTGCATATGCAGACAGACTGCAGGACGCTGCACTCCTGTGTGCGAACGTCTTCTCGGAAAGAGACTTGGTCAACTACTACCTCAAGGGCCTACGCCCAGAGGTTAAACACACCGTCAAGGTTACAATCGGCCGCTCCGGCGGGGAAGATTTTCTCGCTGTCCGTAACCTTGCTCGAGGACTCGGGGACTCTCTAAGAGCTTCGCTGCCCGCAAAGCCGAAGGCTTACCCTACCCGGGAAATTGCCGAACGTAAACGCAAGGCGATGCTCGCCACCCTACCCGGGGAGCCGTCCGCAATACCGCGGACCCCACCGCCGACATTACCTTCCCCTACCGGGAACCCAATGGGCGCGCCAATGCAGGCCCCTACCCTAACGGGAGAACATCTTAAACTCGCTGAGAGTATGATCCCCGAAGGGGCTGTTACTTGGAGATGCTCTGGCTGTCGCCAACCGGGGCATGTGTTATACACTTGTCCTTACCTACCACCCCCAGTGGGAACTTACTTCGCCTTTGCGAACTACGCTTACCAGCAAGAACCGGAGCAGGTTATGCGCCGCCAACAGCGCCAGTCCAATCGGTTCAACCGAAAAAGGGATTACCCTAAAGCCGTGCTCCAACGGTCAAACCCTCCAACACGCATGGTTGCGTTCGCCGATGACGAAAATCATCCCAAATTGGGCCCTCTGAGGCGAGACGTTTTAGAACGTAGCGGATCTTCCGTAACGGCTCAAGACGTTGCCGACGCCTTGGAAACCTCCGACGACTCCGACACGTCGTCGGAAAACTGATGACAGGGAGTGACTCACTCCACCTCGGAGGTGTCGCACTCCCGTCAGGAGGTGGAGCGATTACGCTACTCGGTGGACATCTCACCACAACCACCTCCGCAGGAAAAGGCTGCAACTCCCTCTAGGGACCAAAGTCTTTTCCAGACACCAACCCCTTCGGGTTCCCCCACAGGGACTCGAACCTCAAGGCCGAAAGCCTCATGCCTGCTTACCCAGTAAGCCTTAAAGATGTACCAAAGATGGCCGCATGATGAACCTATGACATGCATGGTGTTCTTCTGATGTACGGATAAGGAACATTTGCTCTTCAGCTGATGGCCGCATAGCGATACACCAATGATGGACGGGAGATGTCCATACGCTCATCTCCCGGACGTCAGCGAAGTATCTCTTGCGTACAGTAGAGCTATCACGTACATCATTGGTTCATCTAAAGCATATCAGGGGTACATATTCCTTTTCTTATAGGGTTAAGGCCGCCCATTACGTAGTAATGGGTTCCATCGGACTCGATCCGTCAATTCTCACGCCCATGCGTATGGTGATGGACACCGGGTCCGGACCATCGGTCATCCATGAAAGGAGCTTACCCCAAAATTGGGAACAATTCCAAGTCCCTACGGGGAAAGTTCCGCAACTGGCCGATGCTAACGGCAATCCTCTTCGGATAAAAGGTAAGATAATACTGTCCTTACAGTTAGGCTACAAGTCCTTTGAGGAAGAATTCTTCGTCGCGCCTAAGTTGGCCGTACCCCTCATCTTGGGAACTGGGGCAATGAATACCCACGTAGACGCAATTAGGTGCCGGGCCCAACGAATTGATATTCACGACGGCGGGTCGATAGCTATCCTAGTGATGTCGCCTACGCGTAAAACATCCCCCACCCTTTCGTGCTACGTGGATGCCTCGCGACCCTCTAATGGGATTAACTTAGACCGCCAGCCTCATGGCATTCGATTGTCACAAAGTGTGAATGTTCCTCCGCGGAGTCAAGTAACAACTACTGTTGTATGCGCCGGTGGCGGCTTGAGTATACTCTCTGCGAGAGATCGGATCCTTCACCGACATCGTGTCTCTATCCCGAA
This sequence comes from Asparagopsis taxiformis, assembly GCA_030407315.1. Classification (NCBI taxonomy): domain Eukaryota; phylum Rhodophyta; class Florideophyceae; order Bonnemaisoniales; family Bonnemaisoniaceae; genus Asparagopsis; species Asparagopsis taxiformis. The sequence goes on along the minus strand of JALQPE010000100.1, from coordinate 190,621 downwards.
TGGGGTTGCGGAAGTCATCCCGCGACAGGAATTCCTGACTATTTTAACTAACTTCGGTACATCCGACAAGTACCTCCCTAAAGGGACTGTTATAGGCTATGCCCTCCGGGCACCCGAACGGCCAATGCGCCCCATGGCTCTCAGCCGTTCTACCCCTTCCTCCCAAGAGGCCTCCACTATGATGACTACTCTCCATCAGGAGCAAGAGGCCGAGGCCACCCAACCATCAAGCTGGAAGCAAGAAGTCTCTCTGGACCACCTTGGTCAAATCCCGTTGAGGGAACGCATCCTTAGCATGCTATCTCGACACGAATCTATGTGGGATGGATCCCTAGGGGACATCCGCGCTACGGAACACCGAATCGACATAGTCGAAGGGAGCAAGCCTAGACGGCAACAACCCTACCGGATGGGACCCGCTCGTCGAGAGATTGCCCGGAAGGAAATCACCAGCATGCTGGAAAAAGGAGTGATCGAACCATCGACCTCCGAATGGGCTAGCCCAGTGGTTCTTGTCCCGAACAAGGATGGTAAATTACGCTTTTGCGTCGACTATAGGGGTCTTAATGACATCACTGTCAATGATGTGTACCCCCCTTCCACGAATGGATGATTGTATTGACTCCCTCGGAGATGCTCAAGTATTCACCACATTGGATTGTAATTCTGGCTATTGGCAGATCCCTGTTGCACAGGACGACCGTGACAAAACGGCATTCACCTCCCACTTGGGGACATATCGCTTTAAGCGTTTGCCTTTTGGCTTAAAGAATGCTCCGGCAACGTTTCAGCGTGCCATCGACATTATTCTTAGCAGCGTTCGCTGGCAGACCTGTCTGATTTACTTAGACGATGTGATCGTATTCTCTCGGGACGAGGCCGAACATCTCCACCATGTGGACCAAGTACTCTCCCTCCTACGGGAAGCAGGTGTCACCCTGAAGTTGACAAAGTGTCATTTCTTCGAAAAGAAGGTTGATTACCTGGGACATGTCGTGATGCCAGGAAAGCTAGCTGTTGCACAGAACGCCACTTCGGCTATCGCTGACGCGATCTTTCCGCAAACGCCTACGCAAATGCGATCCTTCCTCGGAAGCTGTGGCGTCTTTCGACGATTTATCAAAGGGTATGCCGCAATTGCGCACCCCTTGAACGAAATGCTGACCAAAGGCAGCCTCCCTAGATTCGGGAAAGAACCTCCTACCGAGGACCAACGACGCGCGTTCAACGCTCTCAAGGAGGTCATGACCAAACCGCCGATACTGGCTCTACCCAAGTTGGGTCAACCCTACACCGTAGACACGGACGCTTCCGCATACCAAATAGGATGCGCTCTGCTTCAGCAGCAAGGGGAAGAGAACGATCTCAAGCCAATTGGCTATTGGTCGCGGACCTTGACTAAACCTGAAAGAGGTTACTCCCCTACGGAGCGTGAATGTCTAGCCGTCGTATGGGCTGTCACTATCCTACTTCCATACTTGGAGCAAACAAAGTTTGTAGTCCGGACGGACCATAACGCGCTGCGTTGGCTCATGAATATCAACGACCCTTCAGGGAGACTATGCCGTTGGCGCCTCCGACTTGCGGAATTTGACTATCAAATAGTCTACCGACCCGGCCGGGTTCACCAACTGCCAGACGCCCTTTCGCGTGTTGAAACTAACGGCGAGACGCCCGTCACTATTGACGATGAAATACCAACTCTGTTGGCCACGCACGCACCGCAAGGTGAAACATCCTTGGATGATGACACTGATGTTTGGTTCTACGACCTTTCTCTAGCAAGAGACCACGCCATGGAGGCACCCAATCGCAACGGTACACCCGTCTTAACAACCCATCCGCAAACGGAAAACTACTGCCCGATAACTCTCCAAGAGTGGCTCGAAGAGCAACGAACAGACGACTTCTGTCAACAGGCCCTGGCCTCGCAGAAGTCTGACTCTCTCTTCTTCGAAGATGAAGACGGTGTCCTTTGTAGGAAGTCCAAATTGGACGGGTCATCCCAGATTGTGGTACCCAAAGCCTTGCGGCTACGTCTATTGACGATGTGTCATCACGGAATCCTAGCAGGACATCCTGGTCAGAATCGCATGTACGACACGATGCGCCTATCTTACTACTGGCCTGCAATGGCTGCGGACATAACCGGAACGGTTGAACGCTGTTCAGCGTGTGCGAGAAACCGATTACGGTTGCGCAAACATGCGAGTACCCTCCAGCTGTTCCCAGCTACCACACCATTGGATGACGTTGCAATTGACCTCCTCGGTCCGCTACCTCATACCAAGAAAGGTAACGTGCACCTACTGGTGATTTCGTGTCGCTTTACCAAGCTAACCCAGGTGGTTCCCCTGCGAAGCATTACGGCTTACCATGTGGCAGTAGCCTTTTGTACACATTGGGTGTTTAAGTATGGTCCTCCACGGACATTACTATCCGATAACGGTCCGCAATTTGCGTCGAAGTTATTCCAGGCTGTCTGCCTCCAGTTAGGAACGAAGAACGTCTTCACGACGGCCTACCACCCCCAGACAAATGGGCAAGTCGAACGGTATAACCGTACTCTATTGAGCATGCTACGTAATTACGTCAATGACAACCAGGACGACTGGGATGTCTACGCATCAGCGTTAACCTATGCGTACAACACACACGTGCATCGCACAACGGGAACTACACCCTTCGACCTCATACTAAGCCGACCTCCACCGCCATATGCGACACACCATTCGGTGAAAAGGAGGGCAACGTCAGACGCGTTCACGAAGCAAGACTTCTTACGCCGTATTACGGATACCATTGATATGGCAGGTAAACGCCTTCACAGCGCGCAAGCACGCTACAAGCGTAACTTCGACCGGTCAATCCGGAAGTCTAAACGACTCATCACTACCGATGATTACGTTTATCTGGATAATCCAGAAGTCCGTGAACGGAACAAGCTAACTCCAATAGCTCAAGGTCCCTATAGGGTTATCCGTGCCGGACGGCGAACGGTTTACATCGACCGCGATGGTATCACCGAAAAGGTTAGTCTCGATAGAGTCGCGCTCGCCCCGCGTCCAACCGAGGAACCCACCTTGCCACCAAGGTCACATTCCGCCAACGCACAGGCATCACCATCAGGTGCAGACGCCCTCGCGCCGAGTACGCAAACAAAACAACCACAGGGCAACGGCCAACAACACGCACAAAGCGAATCACTTCCGCCAACTCCTACTCAGGAACTTCCCACCACGGGTCATCCACCGCTTTCGCAGCAACCTACAATTAGGAGAAACGAACAAGATAGTGGTTTGGGACAAACCACCCTTCAGGAGGGGGCCCCCGACGCTGTGCGCGTAAGCAGAAATTTTGCAACTCCCTCTAGGGATGAACCTAGTAGCCGTACCCCTTTCGGTAACTCACCCGCAATTGGGAGCGACGCACACGACCCAAGTCGTTCACCCATGCACCAGGTGCCAACCGACCGCGACCGCACACAATTGCGAAGAAATCTACGAAGTAGAGAAGCACGGCTGCCCAGGCAGATGCGGACCAAAGTCGCAACCCTGATAGGGCTCACCCATCGCACAAGCGAACAACTCGCAAGAGTGGGGCACGCACTGACGCCACAGACTCAGCCCAAAGGCATCCAACTCGCGGAAACGTGAACAAGCGACGCTTAAGCGATGCACGTCCACAGACGCCGACCCCTCCTCAACGAGAGGCAACCCCTTTAGCGGGAACGGAACCGCGCACCGCGAACCTAACAAGACAAGCACCCACCCGCATGGCAAACCCCAAACAGGGTCGAAACACTCGCTCAAAGGCGACGGCGAACCCCATAGGGTCATGGGAAACCACTCCCAATGGAGAAGAAGAAAAAGCGCCACTGGGCACCCGACCGAACTCGGAACAAGCATCACTCCCTGAAGGGACGAAGGAAACCCCAGAGGGAAGTGGCGACGCCGAACGCGCAACCTCGGATGAGGAGTATCCTATCGATGACCTCATCGACTACGTCACTGACGACGATGGGGAACAATGGTTCCTTGTGAAGTGGTATGGCTACCGCAAGCCAACATGGACGCAACGAGCGAATGTTCCCCCGAATGGGCATCACGGTACTTCCGTCGTACGCAACACCGTAAGGGTGACAGGCCACCGCGCCGAACACGCACGCGCACACCCAGAAGTGGGAAGAAGTTGCATAACCCCTCAGGGACGAGAACCTAACAAGGCATCCACCGGGTGGAGCTACCGAGCCTCGGAAGGTCAACCCAGAAAGGGCGCACTTTATCACCGCCAACCGGAGCCAGTGTGGAAATTAAGATTTTTTTTCGGAAATGAAATTTGGCCAATAGGGGTTCAACAAACAAGTTCACACGTCATCGTGATGATGCATCTTTAATGTACCTCAGAGGTGCCTCAGGACTACCTGATGAACGAAGGCGCAACGCAAAAGCGTATTCAAACTACCCTTAGAGGTTTGTGCGGAGGCAATTGCCTGTCCCTAGCGACGATAATGGCTCGAAGGCCGAGGCCGCTGGGATGCGGAGGGTGCCGTAGGGGCAAATGCACGCACGTTCGTCGATGGACGAGGATGGACGGGGTGGAACCCTAGCGAAGGTGGGATTGCGACGCAAGCCGCGCTGCGGAATAGCACCGCTACCCCGACGACGGGCAGGCACAGGGCCATGTGAAGGCGCGACCGCAGGTGCGGGTAACCCAACTCCAGGGACGGACGCGGAACGCGGAGAAACATCTGGCGACTCAGGCGACCCTAGACGGGCATCCAATTGCGCAAGCAAAGGATTACGAGCAACAGCGGCACCCTCAGGGGAACGAAGCCGAGTACGCACATTGCGGTCGGGAATACCCTCATCGGGAGACCTAGCACGACGACGTGAATAACCAGGCTGAGCCGCCTCTTCTTCACCCTCCCCGGGAATAACGCGCGAGGCTGAAGCCGCTTGCTCCAGCAAACGCCTGGCGTCACCTAACTCGCCCTCCAGTTCCCCAATCCGGGTACGCAATTCTGCGGCTTCAAGGCGTGCAGCCTCTATCTCCTTATCTGCCACGCGGCGTCGTTCTCGCTCTTCGCGAAGGCGCTCCCGGGCGACATTACGCTGCTCGCGTCCGTGCTTGTAGCGATTAGCCAACGTGACACACGTAAGCGCAAGCGTGTCCAACGCAGAATCCACGAGGAACGCCCATTGGCCGAGACGAAAACGGAAGCGACCGTACCATCCCCGATCTCATTGGCCAACCGCCGCACCTCTGGGAGTGACATCAACTCCCGACCGGATAATTCCCCACGTAGGACGTTCACAGCGGGAGGCTGACGCGGAGTACCGTCATCACCGGTTACGGATGGCTCAGAGCCTTGTCGGACGTTAAAAACGCCTCCACGGCAGGACACATCTGGGATGACGGAGCAGCGATAGGCTGAGGGGCTGGCGCGGTAGGCGTGGTATCCATCGGGACCGAACTTTCATACAAGTCATTAGAACCACCGGGTGGTAGGGGAGCGACAGGAGCAAAGCTCCTTCCTGCATAAGGAGAGCGACCGCTCGGGCCTCCCATCTCGGAATTCCACCACGGACGCGGCACAAATGCCTCGCCAACAGGCTGATACTTGTAAGAATCGGGATCGCCGTCAGAGTAACTGTCAGGCTCCAAGCCGTAATAACCATCTTCGGTGAATTCACCATCCCTGCGATAAGGGGGCAGCTCCGCGGTCGAACCCTCTCGGTGGTTTAAAACGTTAATACGTAACGCCTTTTCGGCAAGTCCACCGTCGTATAGACAACCACCTTCTCCGGTGCCACTCCTGTGATGTTGGTACTGACCATCTCTTGAGGATAATCATCACCCCCAAGGGCTACCTTCAACAGGCGACGCACTACTGTGCCAGGTAACTTCCTGCTATGGGGAACCACGTCCGACAGCGGCACCTCCGCGAGACCGTACCAGGTACGACTTACTCTGTTGACGAGTTCCTCAGCCATCACCGGCACGAAGCCCCGCGTTTCGACGATACGAGCCAACTCGATTCCTATTAGGATATCCCTCTCCAACTCGAGGTACGACCGGAGTCTATTCACCCGCCATGCGGGCGCTTCGCGAAGAGCGGAATGGTGGAAATACACCAACGACGGAGGGTCGACGATAGGCAAGCACATCGGCGGAGCCAACTGCCCTTCCCAAATGGGATCATCCCATAACGGGTCTAACGCTTCCCTCGATACCCTCATGGGTCTAGTGACCGGCTCAACAGAGCTACCATTACGGTGCGCGAATACGCGATAGTCATTCGCCGTCACTTGACGCCCCATCATTCGGGAAGTCAACCTAGCGTGAAGTCGCATATGATGCTCATAGTTACCCGTATCGGGACGAGGGGGATACGTAAACCAGCGGGACCGAATCATCGGCATGTCCTCTACGGTACCTTGGTACGATTCCTCTTGGAACAAGCGGCGGTTCATACGTTCGACGTAAAGAGCATCCCCGGGATGAAGGAGAAAAGTCCTGTCGCTACAAAGCGTATGAGGAACACGGAAGTGACGCATCGGGCGACTCGAAGGGAGACGGGCATACGCCGACCAACATTCATTTTGCACCTGGTGGCTTTGACCCCGGAGGGAACTCATCAAGAGCATATCGCGACGTAATTCGCTTCGCGGACGGTCGGTAAAATCCCTACGAGGGAGTCGCGCGAATGGGTAGTGTTCCCAGGGAGCAGCCAGCTCACGCCTAAACGGCAATGCTTGTGAATCAAACACCATGAGCTCGTCAGCATTAGCTGGATAAAATTCCCCCGAGGAACGCCAATTGGCAGTTGGCTTAGGCGCCCGAGGAGGGGTATCATGCGATGGAACCGCCGGCGCTGGCGCGGACGCAACAGCGTAAGGATCAACTAGGGCGGTGCCCGACGGCCTCACGCCTGCTGATGCATTAACGGGAACAGGACCAGCCCCACTCCGGGTAACTTTGCCAGAAGAGGCGTACGGGTCTACAGCCGACTCGACAAGCTGAGCATTAGCTCTTTCGGCCTCTGCCCTTTCGGCTTCTGCCTTTTCGGCTTCCGCACGAGCGGCTTCGCGACGCAACTCTTCTTCCCTACGCTTACGAGCGTCCGCCAAAATCTGCTGATTGCGGCGACCATAGTCCTCGTAAGGATTCGCAGAAGCGTCACGACCAGAAGAGGTACGAACCGCAGGAGCGGAGGGACGAGCCAACGACGGCCGGGAGCTTGGCGAAGGCCTAACATTCGACTGCCTCAATGGCTTGGGCGTAGCGCCCCCCTCGGCAATAACTTCAACGACCTCTTCGGCAGCAGCCGACATAGCTCCTTTTGGAGACGGCCCGGTGGCCTTAACGGGTTCGCCTTCACGCGATGGCGGATTGGCCGATAACGGCTTGGCAGTGGCCACGGGTGTGGACGGCTTCGGGGAAGCAGGGGATTCGGTTGGACCGACGTTGCCACCTTGTGCACTTGCCCTAGCGGGAGGAACCGACTTTTCGGAGCGCGAAGGAGTCCCGACGACTTTGCCGGAAGGCGAGGCTGTCTCGGCCGAATCCTTAGCGGCAGTCGAACGAGTTCGCGTTTGCGATGAAGCCGCGGAGGCGATCGGCGCGCTTGCCGCGGGAGGCGAAGAGGACTTGGCCGGCGTTGGCGTGGCCCCGGTGCGGGAAGAGGACGCCTGGGGGCGAGTGGTTGGGCGGCGAACGCTTGAACGCGTGGTTGGACGGTTGGGTGAACCCATATTGTCCCCTTCCTCTTCGGAGGATTCGAATTGAATCGGAGCGCGAGGGGGCATCTTAAAAAGCCAGTAGAGGCGAGGAAGGACGTTGCTAAAAACCCTGAAGCGGGATAGACAAAATGGCCTATTGGCTTAAATCTCCAAGAGGGAGCCGCGGTACGCAACCCTGAATGGGATTCGCAAGGCGATTGGCCGGGAGATGAATTCAAAGCCTCGAGTTGGCACCGCTCACGCGATCGCGCGGTAAACTATCTTGCAGATGGATGCAAAACCCTTTGAGGGATGACGGAAGGGACACGAACTCTCGTACACTGTGGACACCGAAGGGGTGAGTACGCTCTTTCGCGTGGGATCGATAAGAAACCTGCAACAGGGGTTGATTCCAATGGGAAACGGTCGGTGGACCGCCGGAAGAGTCGGATGTACTAAACGAATTTATCGAACACGCGCCGCGCGCGGGAAATTTTGAATTGCACAATGCAACGGCCACAGCCAAAAATTGTAATTTTTATTTGATCAAATTTTGTCGGGACGACAAATCTCTCAGGAGGGGGCCATGTCGTACCGCCTGGCGGTCCTCGCCGATCGAGGCGTGTCGCTTCCCTATTGGGTACCCACTTAAGGGATGTGCCAATCACAAGGCACCAGCCAACTGGCGTGTTTCCTATACTTGGGACAAGCTAAGGCTGACAAATAACCCTATCCGGGCCCATCGGCCCCGGCCAAGACCCCACAAGGGGCAAATTTCTAACTTAAGCTAACCAGCTGTACATTACAATGTAAGCCTAACTGGCAATAACCTCGCGGGTAGGCGAGTGCCGTTAACCGGGCTCTGGTTGGTCAATAACTGGATATTTATTCCTAACCACTAACCCTAGCTTACAGTAGACTTAGTATAAATACGCCACTGGAATAGCCAGTAGGCACGGTTTCGAGAGTAACGTAAACTCAAGTGGAATTACGACCCACAGGAACAGTGTTCGCATACCTATTGTTCAACCCCTCTCCGGGAAAACCTTAGGGTTAGCCAACAGCTCGACGGATTACGTCATCTTGCTCCATTAATACGCACCTCGCGTGAGCGCTATAATCGCACAACCCCCTCCGGGTAGCGATACCTTCTCTCTTACGAGACTACCCGTCGGGTACCTATAAGGTTCATCTGCTCTACCGCTTCCTCTACCGAGGCTCGGGACACCTGTCGGGTGGTTTGCCGCTCTAGCGGATTTTCTACCTGCTACACATGGGTATAGGACTATTCTATTCTTCTCCAGGCTTCCACCATAGCCTCCTCCACCTCCGTTAATGGAAAAAATATCCGAACCGCACCTCAACATGTTCTTCTTGTGATCCATGGGTACTGACATCTCACATGCTCTCCAGGCTTCCACCATAGCCTCCTCCACCTCCGTTAATGGAAAGAATATCCGAACCGCACCTCAACATGTTTTTCTTCTCATCCATGGGTACTGACATCTCACATGTTCAACATGTGAGATGTCAGTACCGGAGAAGTTCTCCAGGCTTCCTCCGTAGCCACCTCCTCCACCTCCGTCTGTGGGAATCAACACAACATCACCACTGCGTCTTACCTCACATCCACATCTCTCCGGGATGAAAACGGACGGACGACATAGGGTTTGTAGACGTTTAGAATCTTGTTAGAAAAAAGTAAACGAAAGAGAACTTCTCTTTCATTGAATGACATCTCGTCCTGTCGCAATATGTTCCATTTTCAATTTCTCGGGTTGCACACCCATCATGGGTGATCAAGGCCTGGATCGAACCCTCCGAGGGTCTTCGATGGATAGGACAGATAGTGGAAGGCTTTTAAGCCTGTGACCAAGCGGCTATTGATTGGTTGGAGGAAGGAAATACAGAGGAAATATAGCTGAGTACGGTGCTCGCGATAGCTGTTAGGTTAAAGTCAAATATGTTTTTCGATTATTTTTCGTACGGAAATGCCTTGGAAAAGACGATGCTTTGTCATTCTCTTGGAGGGAGTCCGTTGCATTGCACTCAATTCGAGAGCATCATCATGAAGGAGAGGATTCTTTCTGCTTGTTAGAATCGGTTTAGAGCAGATAGCTATTGCATTACTGGCCAGCCCAGAAATTGTAGAATTTCGGGCAGCAAAAATATTGTAAAAAACAACGATTTGGGCGGGTCGATTGTGCCGTACGGCACACCCCCATCTCAAAAACATGTTCACATGTGCATGTTTTTGAGAATAGCCCAAATTTTAACTCAAATCAGGGTGTTCCCCGGATAAAGGGGTGCTCGCAGCCGCCCCAAAAGCCGCCTAGCTTGACAGCTGTAATTTTAACACATTACACATCAAGGACACTGCCTGCTTCACGCCACCTCGTCAGGTTTCGAGAGCCCGACTCGGGCCCGTTCCGAACGGACACTCACATCTCGATTGCCTCTCTTGCATTCCAGCGGTCACGATAGGTGTGTACCTAACAAAATTTCGTTTCTATCGTGTTATTATTTCCAGCGATTGGCGTTCCCGACCATTCTTCAAGCAACTTGAAACCTACCATCCACATCACTCCAATACGTCAACGTCAACCATCTCTTTTCCTTTCCAACTCAACAACCATGGCGGATACGCATTTCAGCAGTTTGTTTTCAACGGTTTGCGGCGATCAAGTGAGCGCGTCAGCGGAGTCGCGCGGACTCAAGCGCGGCGTCGATGTCAATTTGTTTGCGGACGTGGACGGTGCGGCTGTGCATATTGGGACGGCTTCGGTGAGCACTGCTGGTGGCGATGTTGGCCTTCCGCGCACGCTGCACAACCACAAGCTGCCGGAAACCGACGAGGCGGACTATATCGTCGTGCGCAACATTGCGACTAAGGACAAGTTCAAGGACCTCCCGTTCCCGTACATGTTTGATGGCGCCGAGGGACCGCCGGAGACGATGGGTGGAGCATACGCCGCGGCGTTTTACCCTTGGGATACTCGGATGATGCGCCCCGCTGCGGAGGATGGCCCTAGCGACATTCGTACCCCTGCTGCAGCGTCAAACTTCAACGCAGCGACGAACCAGGCCAGCTCGGGACGGATGCCCAGTACCGGTCCAGCAGGCGAAATCACTGGTTCGGGGGGTACGAAGCATCCAGCACGCTCCATTCCGGTTTCGGGAGGAACGAAGCGCCCTGCTCGCTCTGCGAGACCCTCCAGTGGAGGCACGAAGCACCCTGCTCGCTCCAACGTCACCGAAGCTACTACGCAGGACGTAACCGAGGTGGACGACGAACCGGAGGTGGCGGAAAGCATTCGTGAGCAGCAGGGGACGCAAATTACGGTGCCCAAGTTTGTGACGTCAGATTACGTCGGAGAAGGAGCGACTGTGTTGGTGAGGCAGCTGGTGGAACCGGCCGTGACCCTTCGGGATGTGAAAGAAGACCACGTGGAGGACCTGCGCAACAATATGTTGGCTGTGGGGTATGTGAGCTCTTCGCGTATCACTGTGACGGTGCTGAGGTCGCAGAACACGCATCTGCCCGCCGACACGCGTCTGTTCCAGAATGTCAAATTCCATGCCAATGCGAACGTGACCGTGATCGACGGACTGCATCGTCTCAATGCTATGCATAGCATTGCGGATGACTTCACGCGCCTCACCCGTATGCACAGAACAAAGCTGCCACAGGACGCAAACCGCTTGCGCTGGGTTACTCAGCCTCTGGATGTGTACTACCTTCGCCGCAAGGACGACAGTGATCTTCAGCCTCATGAGATCATCCACAAGAGTGCAGAGTCGAACCATACGACTGGGACGCAACTGACGGAGCGCTCCCTGGTTCGAATCTTGTCGTCCATCCAGCAGTTCATCCGTACGATTGCTGTTGCAAATAACGTGGAAAACGCTGGCGACTTGCGTGAGTCTGATGTCATCCGAACATTGTTCGAGGCGCAGTTCATGGGGATGATGAATTCAACAAACACGGCCCGGCGGTGGACGCGTTTGGCTATAGCAACGCTGAAGCATCCTGTTCTCGACGAAGCGTTGCGTGAGCTGAACAATTCTGAGCGCCGCAACGAGATTGGGATAACGCACCTGGACCACAAGATAGTGCGCGAGTTGCTGGAAGAAAACTTTGTCTTCGTCTTGCGTGGTCTTTCGGAGTACTTGAACCCTGCTCATGGTGGACGTCCGGATGGACGCTTTGACGTGAACGACTTCTATACATACGTCCGTCGCGTGACTGCAATAGGAAATTCTCTGTACGCTGCGTTTGGGCGCCCAAAGAGTATTATGCGCAAGTCATTTCTGAGCACAGAGATGGCAATTGGGTCGGTTAAGCAGCCGAAGGAGTTGCAATGGCATCTCACCAATGCCATTGCAATGTATAGAGGGGACGACCGGAGCAGTGAGGTTAGAATGCGACGGAGAGCCACGCGTTTACAGGATTTGGAAACGAACTTGAAAGAGTTTTTCAATCCGACATTGAAGAAGAAGACTAAGGCTCGACGCAAACGCCGCCCTTCTGTTGCCAATGTGAGACTCACTCACAAGAAGCAGCGGAATGTCGAACATGAGCCTGCTTCGCATGGCATCCGCCGCCGTTCACAGCGACTTCGCTCGACGGGGAGCACACGCCTCGAGGAAGAAGAGCCGGTTGTGGTACAACAATCCGCCGGGGAAGAAGAGCAGGCCGTTGTTGATAAACCCACCGATCAACAACAAGCCACTGCTTCCGGTGATGAGGTTGACGAAGACTCCGCCCGTTCCCCCGATTCTGCCGTTGAGATTGTCCCCCAAGATAACCAACGTGCTGGTGCGACTCCCTCCAACCAAGAATCTGTCCATACCGCTTCGGACGAGGAAGACAAACAGGGTGCAGACGAGGGCCAAGTCGAAAGCAAGGGGGTCCGCGAAGTGACAATTACATTCACTGTTCCGGAAGGAGTGGAAGTCGATGAAGACGGTTACATCGTTCGTGACTCTCCTTCGGAACACGACCTCCTGTTCGACGACCGTATGCCATCTCTTCCTGACGATTTCGAAGTCAAAGACCGAGCCGAAGGGCATCATCTGGCGCAGCGTCCCGCGGACGTCATCGCATCGGTGAGGGTTGGCTGTCTGCCCCGATTGAGCTCAGGTTGTTATTGGAGAGTGTGGAAATCGATGAGGAGGGCAGAGAGGTGAGGTATTTGAAGCAAGTGGCGATGGACCCTGTGTTTGAGGGGCTGCATATTCCGGAACAACATCGGGCTCGTCATCTTGTTTTGGAGATCGACACCATCTATCCGATGTTTTTCGCAGCGTGGAAGATGGCTGCCAAGGCGATGTGTGAGCCTACATCGACGTTTCTACCCTCCAGGCTGGACTTCGCCCAGGTTGCGCGAATGTCTACAAGCTGGAAGGATTCGTATGAGGCCGGCACTGGTATGGCGTACTTCCACAATTGCCGAACGGAAATCAATGAGCGAGGGTATACGGTGATGCACAATTTCGCGGATGTAAGCTACCTCGATGCGTCGGACAAGTTCCCATTTGACTTGGGTCTCATGGAAGAAATTCCTAACCAGGAATTGTTTCGGTACTTCTTGGGAACATGGGATGGGGAGCAGGTGCACAAGGACCCTGGGAACCGGCAGCTGTGGAGTCCCATTGTCAATACAGGGGACGATGAAACAGATGAGAAGAACCAGAATGAGGGGAGGACTCGCTTCACGTCTACGCGCCACTGCCTGGTTGACTATGCCGAGAACGATGAGACGCATATCGACCGGTTCAAGTTTGTGACGCGGCGAGCCCTGCTGGATGTGTGGTTGGGAATCCTTGTCCGGCTGATAGGGCTGGAGGAGTGCGGTTTACCGGGAGAAAAATTTGTTATTCCGGCATCTGGGGGACGGTTTTTGATAACGGGAAAGGGGTGTCCTCGGCAGGTCCCACACAATGATTTCCCTGTTCCTCCTCGCGACCGCAAAGATCAACTTCCGGGTTACTTTGTTATTGCCAACGGAGATGACCCATTCCCTATCTGGGTGTGTCCAGGGTCCCACAAGTACGTCTTTTCCAAAGCGCTGGAATTAGATATGTACGCCAAGACGATGAAGCTGAAGAAGGTAATTGTTCCGCCACGTTCAGTCTTCATCGGTTACGGCCATGTACAACATGCCGGGGCAGGGCATGTCGACAGAGTTGTGTCACACACGACAACGAGGTATCACACGTATTTCAGGAATGCGTCGTATCCGATTCCCGACAATGTTTCGTTTGGTTTCATCAGGCGGTTGGGATTCGAAGAAGAAGTAATCCCCAATGCTCCGCGCCGGTCTGCCAGGCAAAGTCAACCGGCACCTGTCAATGTTCGCCACAAGACAGTTGTTCCCATCCCGGTCAAGAAAGATCGTAGGCCGAAGACAGGGCAGCTCGGAATGATGCGGATGAAGGCGACAGAACGCAAGCCAGAACGCAAGCCTATAGCCCACACAATTAGTGGTGCCCCGTTGATGCCTATTCTGCCGGGAGATCCTGAATATCAAATTCAGTATTATAGTGAGGACGAAGAGGAAGAACAGTTTTCCGACGGCTAGATATCTTAACAACAACTACTTTAGCAAACAATTATCGAGAATATAATCATCTCCTTTATCACTTTCAATCTATTAACCTACTATAATGCACTTCCGTTCCATGCTTTCAAACTAGATTGTCCATTCCCTCGTGGGTTGGAGCATGATTTCCAGGACGATTCCCTCACATCTCTAGACTCGATGGTCTATGCTAGAAATAGCAGAACAATTGGGTTTGTACGTGCTTCATCGCCTACTTGCTTCCGGTAATGGGTGGACGTGCACGATACACGATCAACCTGAAATGGACGTCCGGTGGATGTCCAGCTCAGATGCATTGCTGGCCAGCCCAGAAATTCTACAATTTCGGGCACAAAAAAATATTGCAAAAACATCGATTTGGGCGGTCGATTGTGCCGTACGGCACACCCCTATCTCAAAAACATGTTCACATGTGCATGTTTTTGAGAATAGCCCAAATTTTAATTCAAATGAATGTGTCTAATTTGGCCACAACGGCCCCAGGAACCGACCGCCGGCCCCGATCGGGGGCTATCACTGGCGTCTGTAAGCACCAACTGTAAGCCGGAGCCGGCCGCCGCCCCGATCGGGGCTATCACTGGCTTCTATAAGCACCAACTGTAAGCCAAAATCGCGTCTGACGAAGGGTCGATTTCAGGCTCAATACGTCAGGGACAGGTCTTGGTCCTTGTTCCATCATGGTCCCGCCCCACTCTCTCACGACCAACCTGAAATGGACGTCCGGAGGTTGTCCAGCTCGATTGCATTGCTGGCCAGCCCAGAAATTCTAAAATTTCCGAAAAATCAATTTGGTGGCCCAGCATCTCCTGTGCCGAAAATTCCCGCAGTCACTTCTGATATACTATATCGTAGTAGTAATAGTCTAGACGTGTTTCGCACTTGTACGCATCAGGGAAGGCTGCACGGAAGGTTGAGACTACGCTACTTGTGTACCGCGTCGTCTGAAATAGCGAGTAGTGTTTGTTGTATAGTTGTGGAGTATGCGTCTAGTGGTTTGTAAAGCTTGCAGAACGGGATAGGGATGTGGGTGGCCCTATTTTATGAATACATGAGTACCAATATTCAGGGTTGACAAAGCGGAAAGGCATCGGCTCATACATGTTTGAGATTGCATAGTGGAGAAAATATTTACATCGAAATTTACATGGAGCTGATGGAGGTTTTAAGGATGAGGTATGAGAGGAAGAAAATTCTTCTGTGGTATGAGGATGTGTTCTGTGGGGGGATGGAATCTTGGGATGGTACAGGGGGAAGTGGAAATGTACGGAGTGCGGGTTTAGATTGGAGTGTGATTCGGAGAGGAGTGCCGACGAGCATATTATGGGGATTGGGGAGACGCTGCGGGTGTGCTGGGGTAGTGAGGGCGGAGGAGGTGTTTAGGTGGGACCGTAGGAGGGTGCGGTTGAAGGCGCCGAGAGGAGGGGTTTTTAGGAAAGTGAGGAGAAAGAGGGGGAGGGGGTGGCGTCTGTTCTGGCTGTGGTGAGTGGGGATGTGATGGAGAAGAAGGGGGTTATTGTATTTGGGGAGGGAGGGGAGTGGGAGGAAGGGTGCGAAGTGGGGGGTTGATATGTGTTTCAGAGCGGGGAGGTTTCTGGGAGACGGCGGGGGAGCGGGAGCGTGGGCCGGTGGTGGTGGTCTATACGGTATCGAAGATGCGGATGGCGTGGGGGCATGGAGCAGCTGAGGGAGGGAGGGGTGGAGCAGGTCGGGTACGGGATGGGGAGTGAGAGGTTTTCGAAGAGTAAGCTGCAGGGGAAGTTTGTGGAGAGGGCGAAGGAGAGGGGTTGAAGGTAGAGGAGAGAGGGTATTGAAGAACAATACGTTGCAAAGGTGTTGGGGGAGAGCATGGTCGAGGAGATAGGGGGTGTTTTTCCCTATTCTGAGGTAGTATGAGGACTGGTTATACGAAATCTGTACGGTGGAGCAGAAAAGTAGGTATGGAATGGAGGTGTGCACCGTGGAAGCGGGGATAGGTAGCTGAAAATGCGTGCTAGAATGGTATTGGGGGTGTTTGAGGTACAGTACGGGGGAGGTGAGCACCAACAGGAAGGGGGTGTGAGCGAGAGGATGAAAAAATTAAAGACGAAATTGGAGTCGACCGACAAGGAAAAATAGAGTGGTCGCCGTGATGGATGCGGACATCCATGTCGAGCACGGCGGCAGAAATTTCTGGGGTCGAAATTTTTGAATTTCTGAACCGGCGCCCGTCCTAGGTGGACATAGACATGGCGGAAGTCCTTCCCGAGGGGGACATCCGTGGTACTAGAAACAATGAATGTCGCCCTAGTAATACTAGACGTACTAGACCGCATGGACGTCCGGTTCTAGGCGGACATCCAAAAATACTGGAGAACATGGACGTCCGCCTAGTAATACTAGGTGTACTAGAGGTTGTGGACGTCCGCGTCCATTTCCGAGAACACAGACGCACAGTATCGGCGGACGTCGCGGGATTTGTGCTTCCAATGGTATCCATCTAACTTGGACATGGTTTTTGTGAACCCGAAATGGCCGCCTAGCCGAGCATCATGCGCTTCGCGAAGTCCCGTACTGCCCTACGAGGGACACAAACCTTCCCATCATACGTTAGGAGTCCGTTAACCATACGAAACAACGGCAAGAGTCTTTTAGTTTTCTCGAGAAGTACCTTTTCGCGCGGGAACACACCACGCAATCCGCGAAACAGGGGACCAAAGAACTGATCTGAGTCGTACATTTGTTCGAAGGCAGGGAGAGTGAAAGAGGCAGTTGAAATTGCATTCAAAGATAGTGGAGGAGGTTCAGCGATAACGTGCGGCGCTCGCGATAGTACATCCCCGAGAACGTGCAACCTTCCGGGTTTCAGGGTGATCGATGTGATTCCAAAACATGAGAAAAGATCTAACCATCGCGCTTCCCGTCTGTTAAGCGTAGGCTTCGTGAAGAAATGCTTCAGTACCTGATTATCTGTGAACACTTCGAATGTAGAGCCTTCCAGATAGCATCTGAATCTCTTCAGGAAGTAAACCAAAGCGAATAACTCCCTCTCGTTAGCGGTGTAAGATTCCTCTGCAGTGCTCAGTCGTTTAGAAAAGAACGAAACTGCCCTTTCGTGACCAGAATCGTCAAGCTGCGTCAGTGTGCCTCCGACAGCGCATTGGTTGGCATCAACATGGCACCGGAAAGGCCGTTCCCAGTCCGGGGCAGCCAATATGGGCGCACTCAGCAGGTTCATCTTCAGTTCCTCAAAGGCCCTTGAGCATCGATTCTCCCATTTGTGAATACCGCTCCCCTTCCGAGTCAGATCCGTCAATGGTGCTGCCGTACGCGCGAAGTCTTTGATGAAACGACGGAAGAATTGGAGCAGGCCCACGAAACTCCGCAGTTCGCTCACTGATGATGGTTTTGGCCAAGTGCGGATCACATCGGCCTTTGCAGGATCGACGCGCACGCCATGTCTCCCTACGATCATTCCGAGAAACTCTGTTTCCGACTGTGCGAAGCTGCATTTAGAGCTAGAGACGTACAACTGGTGCTCCTTTAGACGTGACAGCACCACGTCGACGTGATTCACGTGTTCCTCGGCTGTTTTGCTAAATATCAGCAGATCGTCCATGTACACGACCACGTACAGGTCGATAATGTCCGCGAATATGGAGTTCATGAGCGTCTAGAACGTCGCTGGGGCATTACAGAGCCCCATCGGCATGACGAGGTACTCTAACTGTCCATACTTCGTGTTAAACGCAGTTTTCTCCACATCCTCCGTGCGCATTCTTATCTGGTGAAACCCAGTTTTCAGATCAAGCTTGGTGAAGTATCGAGCACCACTTAAGCGGTCGAACATTTCGTCTGTCCTTGGTAGTGGAGTGTTTTTCCGTTTCGTAATTCTATTAATGGCTCGGTAGTCGACCACGGCGCGCAACTTTCCTTTGTTTTTCACGAAAAACAGCGACGCGCCAAACGGAGATCGACTCGGTCGAATTTTCTCTTTCTTGATGAGCTCGGATATGTACTCTTTCACGGCGAGTAGCTCCGCAGGAGAGAGTTGGTACAGGCGACTCATTGGGGGCTTATGACCAGGTTCCAGGGAGATCTCGTGATCTACTGAACGTGATGGGGGCAATCCGTCAGGCAGCTCTTCCTGGAAAACAACTTGGTGCTTCTTCAACACCTCTTTGATGCCCTTGATCACCCCGTCTAGATCCATTCCGACTGCAGATATAGAGACATCTCCCTCTACTACCTTCTCACGCACAACAGTGCGGTAAACCTCTGTATCCGTGTTCAAATTACGCAAAATGGAGCGCAGTTCGTTAACACCAATGTTGCCGATACTCTCATCTCCTGCCGGCGGCACAGACGCGTCTGTTATTACTGCATTGTTCACCTCCATGGACCTACTGCGGTAATCCACGGCAGGGTTAGCCCATTCATGCCTCGGAATTCCCAGGAGTACGTCGTAGCGACATTCTGCGATTATCCAGTTGGATTTGTACTTGTGAGAACCAATTTCAAGCCCAGCGTCAATGACGACGCCCTTCGATATCTCTGTCGATCCTTCCCTGGAATGTTTCACCGTCGTCTCCGTATATTTCACATTCAGAAAGTCCCTGTACCTCTCCACAAACGAGGTAGATAGTACGTTCGTGTTGCACCCATCGTCCTTCAGCACCCGCACTGGTACGCCATTCAGCTTACCGTCGAGCTCGATGAGGGGTTTTTTGGGTGCTATTTCATCCCCGTGGTGATCTGTATCCGCGTTGGACGCGGCAGAAATCGTCACTCTCGGCAATTCAAGTCCTCCTTGAGAGATTTTATGTGAAGGACTGATCAGTTTTCCGACTGGAGCTCTGCGAAATTCTGGGAACTACTAGCACCAGATAGGTTGCTCACTAAAAAATCTTCGCGCACGTCTGTGCAGCCTCTCGCCCCGTGCTTCCAGGGACGGCATCCTGCAACATGGCACTTGAAGCAGGCATTGTTGCGCAAGTCTTTAAGGAGTCGGGGTGTCCTTTTTCTGCTCCTGGCGCCGGTTTGAGTTCCCCCGACGTTCCCGATCTCCATCGGTACGGCACCGGACGGCATCGAAGCAACAGTAGAGCTACTTACCCCGATGAGTGCACTGTCTACACGCAGTGCAATCTGCGCAGCATCATCAAAGGTGGCTACTGCCGCCTTTAAAACTTCTACTCGGATCTCATACTTGAGACCGGCACAGAACTTGTCCAGTTTCTCTCCATCGTTAATGTTCGGGATAGTGAGCACAATTTTGCGGAACTCGGAGAGATATGCTGAGACAGAACTGGACTGCGAGACATTCCTCAGTTTATCGCGTGCACGTCGCACGTGATCCTTCGGTACAAATTCCTTGATCACTGTTGCCTTGAACTGCTCCCACGCGTTGGGAGCCTGGTTGCTCTGCACAAGGGTGTACCACCACACGGCAGCGGTACCCGTTAGGAGAGTTGAAGCGTACACGACCTTGTTTCCCTCGCTGATGTGAGCTGCAGGGTTTCCCAATTGGAGCAATACTAAGTACTGCTCCACCTTTTACAACCAGGTATTGACAATTAGAAATTCGCGCTTCCCATCGAACGTTTCAGGTTTGTTTGGTTTTAGGTTGATCGCTCCCGAGGCTCCTGTCGCCGCCGCCATATCCACAGGGATATCCTGGTCTGACATATGTTCCTAAGATCGATAACAGATGCGATGCTACCACTGAAACAAACTGTCGTCCTTTCCTCTCGCTTTACTCTCGAGTCCCCTTTTCCATGCCCCCTCTCGTTCGCCGGCCGCTGGGGTGCCCCTCCTAAATAGCCCGTCGTGAGGGATCCCCGTCGAGCCTCCAGTTTCTGCCCGTAGAGTTACGATTAAAATATGGGCGGTGCCATCGACGTTGTGTACTGCCCTTTGGCGCCAAATTGCCACTGATCTTCCATCTTGGGTATGACATTGCGTATCATACTTGTCGTACTCAAGTAACACTGTTTCAATATCCCTTTGGCATTTAGAGCGCGCAGATTGCTGAAGAATGGGATTTTGTCCATGAAATCGCCAGTTCCGTCAATCGCACAATTCCATGGATCGCTGTCCACGACAATCATGACACCTTTGGACATGTCGTCCATGAACATCCATTCTCTGCATCTGCCGCTTTGCTCACTTGTTCAAACGATACCCATCGGAACCGACGCGTCCGAAAGATCACTACAGAATTTACAGATGAAAAGTTGCAGTTACTTGCGATGGAATGCTCTCTTCCAAACCCCCTCAACCGCCCTTTAAACTTTTTCGGTAACGCAACCGTTGCTACCGAACAACTTTCGCAGACACTATCGGAAATCTAGTCGGAAACATCGAACAACAACATCCTCGCATTTGCCCACTATCCGTCCTCAATCATGAAAAACGGCAAGCATATACACGACGTGATATCATCCCACAGCGCCGAATCGTCTCAGAAATCAAAAGTGGCTGCATATCTCTCTGGCCATCTACACACGTTATACGGAGTAGCGTCGTCCGGTCTGCAGGCAGTGTCAAAGTCGGGTACATTTGAACTCGAGGTGGCAGATATGATTGTCAGTTCGACATTCAGAGTTTTAATCTTCGACAATGGATTTTTCTCGTTTCAGGACATGAAAGTCGGCGATGCATCACCCGAGATCGTCGCCACAAATCCGCCTCGCGCCGGGTTTTGTAGCTTGGGTGCCGGAACCGCCTCGAGAACATCCACGCATACCCGAGTCGTCGTATCGAAAACTCATATTGGCGAGTCGCATTTTGTCGCAGGGATTGACGGTGAGTTGTTGGGGAAACTTGAACCATTGGATGTGGATTGCACATCGGTCGCTGAAAAGACGGAATGCCGCAATGTGTTCGGAGTTGTGTGGAATGCTTCCAAGTACGATGATGACGCTGTTCATCGATTGACGATTCATGCACCGAATGGACAGACGGTTGAACATGCCTTCTCACTGGATGGGCGCCCCGAAGTGGGCTGGATGGCATATATGCCATCCAGCCCACTTTGGGGCGCCAATGTATACATTGGCGCGTTGCGATCGGCAATTTTGTTGTTTACAGAGTTTGATCAAGTTGCTGCTAAAGCCTTTAGAATTGAATTGTGCGCTATTGGGTTTGGTTTATGCTTTTTGTTTGGCTTGCCCGGGTTGCGACGCTTGCAGGCTATGTCAATAGGACTATGTGTGTTGCGTTTGGTTTTGTATACACTTCCGGTTTTTATTGTTGCGCCAAATTTGACTTCCGATGGGTGGGGATCGGTGGGTGTGCATTCTATTCTACTTGCTTCAGGGCTGCACCCGGCCGGTGTCGACTCGCACTATATTATATCAGTGACGTTCTGTGGAGAACTCTGGTTCCTATCCGCTTCCTGTATTTGATGTTTACGAAACAAGTGAGTGCTGCTTTCCAGTCTTGGCTGCTGCCGTTATTTATCTTTGCGGTTGCGAAGGATTGTTTCGGGTGGACGCTGGAAATTTGTGGCGCACATGGTATTGCTTCTGCTGCTTTAAGCTTTGCGGGTCTACCGCTTTTCATTGCAACATTGTTCGCGGCCTTGAAATGTGGCCAAGTTTGGAAAAATGGCGCGCGTTCATTCCAATCGGTTGAACATAGATGATTTTGTAACTATGTAGTTAAAACTTGTAGATATTATTGGCGTTTCATTACCTACTCGTGCATGTTAGATGTGTTAATTGGTGAGACGGTAAGAGAGTCGTGTATGAATGAAAGCGAATTGATGGTGGATCACGTTCATTGATAATATCCTGAAGCCAGATTCGAATCATTGAAAGCATTCCTACACCCAAGGCGATTGTTGCCCAAGAAAATATCATTGCTTGTTGCGAAAGGATTCCATGTCCTCTACTGCTGCGGAAAACATACTTGGTTGATGTCCGGATATATTTAGAGTACTGCAGTAACCACACAGGTCACTCCAGATATGTGGGCTGATGGCTTTACTGTTCTGACTGTTTGTGAACGTAACCTCGAGGATATATTGAATACGGATTTGGCATACCTTCAAACAGCAATGACAAAGATATTCTGTAATGGTATGGAAGGGCTGTACCGACTGGACGCTCTCCCACTGATGTTTGCCAATCAACGCGCTTCAAACATGTCTTCGCCCAGTCAGGATGACATTGTTGAGACAATGAAATAGCTGCAATCTCAGGTTGACAAAACGTAAGTATTGCACGCAAAAGGTAGCGTCAAGCGGCGAATTCAATTTGTCTCTGCACTGGTAAACGTCTCTATGTACAGGACAACCACACAAGCGGCGCCGAAGGCGTGATCAAATGTATTCATTTGCTGTGTGGTGCTCGAGCGTGAGCAAGACACAGAACTTTTGGATTGACTTTATCAATTCGCGACTGCAGGCAATTGCAAAGGTGATATCAGGCCGATATTTGCGTGATGGTCGAGATCTGTTCGTTAGGAAGGAGAGTTGCACAACTGTTGAATGTTGCAAGGCATGGTGATATAAACTGTTACCTCCTCTACGTTTACAGTGGACACACCGCTGATATGTTTCGACAAACTGAAAAGATGATGTGAACACAGCTTAGCGCTGGCGAATTGTTCACCTCTTGTACTGTGGTTGGAGAACCTATAAGAATGCAACAAGATTTTTGATATTTCCGCTGAGGCTTAGTCTCAGCATTCGAATGTCTCCACAAGTACTAGTTTAGGAAACATTCATGGGCAGCATGTTCGGAGCCCGTACTGCTAGTACCAGTGCGACCGATACAGCTGCATACGAACTGCTAGGAGATTACCCTCATACAAAATAGTATCACTGACTTGGTAAACAATGTACTATATCTTGATACGATGGCCATTGCATTAGCTTCGACAAAAGAGAGGATCAGCGCATTTCGGCAAATTGTGAGATATATGGAAACTTTGCACGTAAGGATTTTTAGGCGTGCCTTAGCGGAAACTCAAGTGTTGAAAGAATCATCAAACTGAATTATGTCAAGGAACAACAATGGCCTCACAGTGTACTGGAAATTATCACCGGCTCATTGCGGAGGAAGCAAGCAGGTACAAGATGTCGTCGAACATAGAAAAGGAGATGTGCTAGGATTGCACCGATTCATTCAACACGCAGCGCGGTCGCAGCCTTCCGATTTGTCTCAACCCAATATGGTACCAGATGGATCGCACCAACTTGGAAAGCATGACGTGACGTCGGTAGGATAGAATTGATAGCTCAGCTTCAGGAAGTGGAGGGATTGTTGCAGTACAGACTCTGCAGAGATTGCAGCCCAGATTCCGAAGTTTGCATCCACCGGGCGAGCGCACGGCACGCTAGAAAATTTTTGAAACTCCAAACAGAAAATTTTCAGATGTCTCCGAGATTATAATATGAGCTACCCTCCTATCACTACTACCCGAGGGTACATCCAGCTACGTTTCCAAGTTCGATTATGCGCTCCGCTCGAACGCTTTCACCACCGAATCTACAACTCTCTTCACAAGAGCTTTTATTCTCCCTGCAGCCTCGTTTCCCGCACCGTTGGTGGCACCCTCTGAATTCTCAATTCCCGTAATACTTCTCATCTTGCGAAGACTGCCCAAAACGTCTGCAATCCCTTATTCACTGTTCTGTGCCAGACGCTGCAAGAATTCCGCCGTCATGAGGACTTTGTTACCATCCTCATCGACAATCCCAAGCGCATTTCTGCAGTCCTTCAGCGTTAATCGGTAGAACACCGGAATAATGATAACCCCTCTCTCACCTGCGCGTTTAAACCTCCTCAAGAAACACAGAAGCCCCTTCATGGTACATGGGCGAGCCGCAAACTCTGTTGAAAGGATTACAATCGCGACCCGTGCCGTCTCCATTTCGCGATTCATTTTCTGTGGTGCATGCTGCCCGGGTTGCAGTTCCATCTTTTCGAGAAATACTTTCAGGCCTAGTGCGACCAGTGCATGGTACAGCGGCTCGGCGATAAATTGCTTGTCCGGAACCGCATGGCTGACCCGCATAGCTGATGAAAACATCACATGCTTTCTCGTTGCTTCTGTTACCGCTTGTCGTGATCCTTCGCGGATGCTGTCATGCTGATCTTGCGCACGACAACTCTGGCAGCCCTGGTTGATCTCGCTTTGCGAATTGATTTTGATGATAGATGAGGTCAATGTATTCTACAGCTCCTGTGCTTCTTGAGATCCAGAGACGAGATGAGTTGGTGCAATAATGGATGTAAGTCGTCTCATGCTCGGTAGATGCAATAGTGCACCTCTCTGGGTCATCATCAAATTGCACGTCGCTAAAGAAACTTACGATCATATCCTTTTTGCAAAGCAGCCTTGGAACTGCAATTAGACTGTCACTGCCGTGAACTGATGACTGTTTCGTGCTCTTTGACGATGTGGTGATCTGGCCGACTGTTGCAAGCTTTATCTGATTTCCGGTTACCACTTGGCTTTCCACCCTTTTCCTAGGACTACCATACTTCACAGAATGTCGCCATTTCCCGCAACTGAATTCAGTTAACTTTGCCGTCTTCCAATGCAGATGCGAGGAGTGTCCCGTCACCACTCAGCTCAAAACAGCTCACACGAGCAAGGAGGCGACCTTGCACATTTCGAATTGGTTCGAATTTGTGTGTGTTCCAGAACCGAATCGCGCCATCCCAAGATCCAGAGAGTAGAATACCTTCATTTTTGCTTCGCAACAAGTGATTTCACCTATCTGGTATGCCCGTCCACGAATTTCCTCGTTCTATCTCGGAGGTCCATAATTTCGAGCGTTCCCTCCTCAGTACCAAAGGCAATAACTTTTTGTAGGCAAAGGACCTCCATGCAACTGATGTTCGTATCTTGTTCTTCTGAATTAACATCAAACGAACTTATTCGCTTCTGGTCTTTCCATACCATCACGACACCCTTTCGACTGCTTGAATAGATCACTCCTGACTCTTTGTTCACATGCACAGAAACTACCCAGTCCCCATGTTCTTCTTCGAAGACGCATTCCGTTGATCCGTCATTTGTGTCTGCTGACCGCAACTCCCCATCTAGCCCTCCGACAATTAATTCGTTCCTTTTCATTCCCATTGCCATGCATAGAACGGCATGGTCCATACACAAAACACGCTTCAGTCCACTCCTCGCACTGCTAAGCACACCAGGTCCTGCACGGGTTCAAGGAACCCAGCCATGCTTTTCAATGCTCCAGAGGAGCCTCTTCACAATAGGCGACTCACTTTCCAATGCAGTCAAGCGTCCTTCCAATTGGAACGTGCACTGCTCTGGGTTCTCGATACAGTATGGCGAAATGGACAGCACCATTGTCTCGGCAATGACGTCGAGATCAGAAGCAAAACTTTCTACCGACCACGACTGTTGCTCCAGGTTTTGACTCAACATCTTCAAGTCGGAGACGATCTTCTGAAACGGAATGCGATCTTGGTTGTCGTTCATCATTTGAATCTATCGGTAATCGGTAAGTAACTGTAATGCATCAGTTTCACGCTCGGCACCAACCACGTGTCGTACTACATTGTCGGCAAAATGGTTGTCTTGCGGGATTCGACCCCACCATTCTGCTGCAGAATATGCTTTTTCATTAGCAGTGCTTGTATAATCTGACATGGTGGAAGAATGAAAATATCCATCAAGCAACGTTTCATGCCTCATTCCTATTCCCTCCTCGCATCGAGCCACGGCCGCACTGAGGTCATGCACAAAACCATACAACTTTATTCCGACAATGCTCTCCTTGAACGCTTGAGCCATGACAACAACATTACAAAACCCGTGTTATGTCACGGATGTGATGGTGTACTCATTATACAGGTAAAGTATCCAATTTTATACCAATTTTAAATGTTGTGATGGCAGTGCCTTTCAAGCATATCTTCAGCTGCATTCCGCATTACATATAAGTAGAATATTTCTAAAAATTATGATTCAACTCTGCAGAGTTCCGATACTTACAGAAGGGTGGTAGGAATGTGACAATGCGTGACCAAACGGTACGTTCAAGTATCCTGATTTATTCTGTTTCTAAAAAAAATAATTCTGTTCAGCTCTAAAGTAGAGTTAACGATCGAGTTTAACGTACCACTCGCAGTGAAAAGCCGCCGCAACGCGCCGCCGCTTCGCCGAATAGTTACAAAATGATACGAACCTGCCAACGGGCACGCGCCGCCATAAACGCGAAAGACGAGCTGCGTAAGCTACACGAACGCCCAACGGGGTAGACGCCACAACAAAGAATTGCGGGGAGGGGCTTAACGCTCACCCCTCCCGCGCTGCAGGCGACCTGCCAATACTAATTACGAAGTTCAACGCAACTATGCGGTTACGCAGAAAAACAATACGATGTTTAGGAGCAGCTCGATGCTAACAGCCTACGAGGCCTACTAACTACGGTAGGAACGACCTAGTAGCGACGCGAAAGCTTACCTGCAGGGTCGTACGGACCCGGACCTTCGCCGCGACTATCGTGACTGCGGCTGCGACTGGGCTGAACGAAGCCCGGCGCGTACGAGTCGACGGTCTGCGTGACTACAGGCGCCCTCTCGCGACGCGACGCGGGACCGGGTGCGTAAGGATCCGCAGCACTGTATACGGTGCTGCAGCTATAGCTGAGGTAATTCGACGGACGAGCCGAAGCCGGGTCGCGTGGCAGATACGCCGTGGCGTGACCATACCCAACGGGGTGTCCATATCCGCCGCCACTCGCGTAGCCAACGGGCTCTTCACGGTTTCCCATGGACGGCGCGTAGCCACGAGACGCTGCGGCGAGGCGATCCGAAATCGCGCGTTCGGTCGCCAAGCGGGCCGTCAGGTCCAACGTTTGCGACCTGAAGTCTTCGGCTGCGCGAGCCACGGACGAAATAAGGGAACGAATAACCCAACCCTCCGGGCGAGGCGGAGCGGCCATCGACGTACCGAGAAGCCGACGGGCATCCTCATCGGAGATACGGTCGTCCAGGCCCACGAACCGTAGCACACGTTCGGCCAACGGAATCGCCTCAGGGCGACCAACATGGGCAACGACGCCTTCATCCGTAGCCTCGCGAGGCACCACCGTCCGAGTGTCCGGCGCGCGTGCCACTTCGTCTTGACGACCACAACGGCCAGAACGCGATCCACGAGGTCGATCGCTGCCCCCGAGGCCACCGAAATAACCAGTACGATTGCCACGACGGCGTTCGGAACGGGGAGCGGCCCGCGGCACGTAAGCCCCATCGCTACGCACGTGCACGAACTCCTGGTTATCGCCGCTTGCGTAGTCGGGGCGTATAACGCGATACTCCGACCCCAACGCAAGGGCGCCGCGAGCCTCCTCCAACGCGCTGGTGACGGAGATGAACATATCGGAACCATCCACCGGGATTGCACGAAGCAACTCGTAGTCGGCCAGGAAGTCCAACGTGGACTCCCGCAGCAGGCACGCGCGCCCGAACACACGACGTTCCACGAACAGCGAGCATGCGAGCATCGCTGCGTGTTCGATGTCCACAGCCATGAGGAAACGTTCCTTCACGGGTGCAGGCGCGTCCTTCACGGCATCGGTAAAGTAGTGCACCACGCGTGGTAGCAATGTGGACGACCCACGGGGATATGGGTACTCTTCTACCACGTTCGGCAACGGCGGGAAGTAGAGTTCGCCCGGCATGGCCCACGGAGCCGACGCGTGCGACACGCGGTAATCGTCTGCGTCCGCGTAACGAAGCGCGAAATAGTCGTCGTATGACACCACGCGTTTGGAAATGACGCTCAACGAAAGGGCGGTCTTCCACTCGGCTCTCTGCCTCTCGGAAAGTGTCCGCGGACACACGTAGACGGACGCCACCGAGATGAACGGTGGTTCCTCGGGCGTCCCATTCCACAGGAACGCGTCCATACGGTCTACGTATATCGCGTCGTTGACGTCGCGGAGCCACGAACGGTCACAGCGAATCGACATGGGGATCTGATAACGAATCGATCCCTCGGACCCTTTGGCAAAACGATGAGCGGCACGTCGCCCCCACGGATCTTCCGCGATTCGGGTATATTCGATAGCCGCGCGGGCATCTAGACGTTCTTTAGCCAACGTGGCGACATCGTCATCCGTGATTGCCTTGCGAGGCAATGCAGACCATGCGTGGGTCAGAACGCCTACGTTGAGCGCCACGCCGTCGCGTAAGGCGGTGCCGACTGTTCCCGCGGGATCACCACGTTTCGGCGAACCCTGACGAGTGGAACGAGGCAAGCCGTCACGACAAGGTACGCCCGTGCGGGCTACTGCCCCAGCCCGACGCGATCGAGCGGCCGCTGCCATCGTGGCCACACTCAGGGACGAGGCTGCGGCCTCCGGGATTATGGGTGACGAATTCCCTGATTCTGACGCAGTTGGGTCAACGCCACGCGGAGCGTCAGTCTTGGCAGCCTCGACAGGCGCTACGGAAGCCATCGGGCGAGACGACGAGGCAACGGCCTGCGGAACACCGTCTTGAGCCGCCCTGACGGATGGGGCGGGCGCGACGGACG
Organism: Asparagopsis taxiformis; assembly: GCA_030407315.1. NCBI lineage: Eukaryota > Rhodophyta > Florideophyceae > Bonnemaisoniales > Bonnemaisoniaceae > Asparagopsis > Asparagopsis taxiformis. The sequence goes on along the minus strand of JALQPE010000100.1, from coordinate 161,787 downwards.
CTTCCGTTGCTGGCGGCGCACCGACCCTGGCGAGGGAGGGAGCGCCCTGCGAAGGGATTCTCGCTCCACCTCCAGCAGAGCCGTCGGGCCGCGGATTGTTGGTATCGGTACTTCGCGTATTAACCATCGTGGTTATCTTGTACGCGACAAGAGCGAAAAGTGCAACGAGCAAAACGGAGGAAGCCGCGCGGGCGAGACGAGAGAAGAAGAAAACGGAAAAGGCTGCGAGCCGATGCAGAACGGTTTGATGACGCGAAAAGGCAACGGCCTACGCGATGATGATGACGGAAAGGGAAGCGACGAACGCCCCGATGTTCGAGCCGTGGCTTAAATAATGTTCCGACGACCGCTGTCGCAATGCCCGTTGGCACGAAATACACGAGATGGCCGCGGCCTGCGTGCGTATCACGCTGATTCGAACCTCACCCGCGTGGTGGAACTGGAAACTGCATTCGATTGCAAGAGACGCCTACGCGAGGCATTGTAGAACGATTCCAACGGGCGGGCCTCGATGATTACGAGGAGGCGGGAGCGCACGCGCGCGCTCCGACGCCGTGGCCAACCGATCGGCCAACCGGGCCACGTTCGTTTAAGCGAGATTTTTCGGGACAATTGCCAAGTCCGCGAGTGTACCCGAAAAGGCGCCAAGGCCCCGTGTCTCAGGCGCGTCCTGACGGGCCTCGCGTGGCCGGGACGTCCACGTGTGGGGGTGGGGCTGTATAGTATACGTGGCCAATTCGAAAATGGCAAATATTTACGACTTCCGCGGAATTCGAATTTCAGCGTACACGACCGGCGACAGCAATGTACGAGCATTGCTGGTGCATGCGCGCGCGCAACCGGCACACGTGTGCAGCGAACGAACTGGCACGCGGCCAACGGACCAGCGGGTCCACAAGCGCGACCCACAAGGTCCTTTCCCATTCGGGGACGTTACGAACAGTGCTTACACTGTAATGTGATGCCATCGTGGCTATTGTAGCGTCTGTGCGGATAGCCTGTTAAGAGATTCATTCCTGCCGGACATTTACTTGAGGGCGCATCTTCGGCCATGTACATTTGCACGCTTGTCTACTGTGAATGTAATTAAGGTATTGGAGAATTATTTGTCACTAACACGCATTTTCTGTCGATTGACGTTGTTGAATCAGGCATAGAGCAGAATGCGATAATCAGATGACGCTTGTAAAATTTGTGAGTGGACATGTCAGGGAACGCGAGATTATTCAATTGAAGACAGTTGTCTACCTTCCTTCCTGTCACAGTCCGTCCTGTTTTCATGTGAAGGAATGCTGTTCTAGCAACGAAAGTTTTCAATTCGCTACGAGAACTTTTAAAACTTGGCAAAGTTCCCAGAAACACTTGTAGTAGCGAAAGGCCGGATCTTACGGCTCCTACCCCGTGGTTCAGCGATTTAAGTTTTGTGCACGAATCCCATGAACTTCCATCCTACTCCCAAACGGGAACTCCCAAAATCGTCTTATCTCTATTTCCAGTAACTCGTCGCCAGCTTAACAGAGCTCAGCACAAAAATTCCCACACAGTGAAACCAGAAATCGTCTATTACGTTACCTGCAATATTTCGACAAACTATTCATCGTGAATTACTGGGACTGTTTACTTTTCATGTCAGTCTATAATATTTCCTGTAGTTTGAGTCGATCTCACTCGACAGTTACAACAACTCCCGTCGCCAATAAGCAGTTCGCTGATCGTACGAAGCGTTTACCGAGTGAATTTGTTAGTCAGTCAGACACTGCTGTCCACATCCACCAGTTACACGAAGAATGAGCGCGCGGGAAGCTCCCTTGACGTGACACCGCTGTTGCGCAGGATGATTGCCCGCAGCGTGTCCCGCTCGTCACTCAAGCTGTTCAGCCGCGGAATAGCTCGACGAATCTCTTCGGGGAATTCATCGTTCTCATAGTACATTGCATCCCCGTCACGGAATGCCCGGAACTGCCTCGTCCACACCGCCAAAAGCGTCCTTCCGAACGAGCTGCCCCGCTCGTGGTCCTCGGCCATCATGCCGACCCATGCCTCCACCTTGTCGACGTCACCGTCGTACGCAGTCGAAAGTGCATTCTGTGTGTTCACATTGCGAGTAATGTCGCGGAAAGAGCGAGCTCGTCCGAGGCCCAGCTTCTGTCGGACGTCATTGTAGGACGACAGTGCATGGTCGCGTCCGCGCTGCAGGTTGAGCGCAATGAGGTCGAATGCCGTTTCCTCGCCACGAATGCCGGTGAACAGAAAGTTGCGCAGCGCATTGTGCACCTTGAGGTCGACCTCCTGTGCCCTGAAGTTTGCCGCACCTCTAATGAACTCTTCGATGCCGGTGCCGGCGAGGAAGCTGGCGGGGCGGAAGAACATCTGTTGCATGGGCAGCGAGGGTAGCACAGTGTTTCCGGGGCCGCGACGGTTGATGACGTTGCCGATCAGCGTGTGCCCGACACGGAATGCGGCAGTGCTGAACTCGTTGAGCACGGACACGTCTGCGTTGGGAACGAAGCGACGGAAGCGCGGGAGACGATGACCGGTCATGGCGGGGAAATACTCGTCAAAGACGATTTTCTGAAACTGTGCAATGTTGATCTTGCGCGCATTCTCGTAGAGTTCCTCATCGGTCCATGTGGGGAAGCTCTGCTTGAGCTCTGTGCAAATGGTGTTGTGCTCGCGGACGAAGAGGGTGTGGAGGGAGGTGAGGGCTGGATTCTCGTTGGCGCGCTCGTCGCCGGCGAGGAAGAAGGTTGCAGAGGGCTGGGGAGCATTGTGGAGGCCGGGAGTGTTGAGGGGGAGCAAGTTACCGGAGCTGGTCTTGAGCTTGCCGTCGACACCAGTGCGCAATGCCTCGGCCCTCTCCTCATCGACACCGTAGACGGAGACGAGGTCCATGGCGGCGGAGAGCTCGTTTACGGGGCGCTCGCCGCGGAGAGTGCGGCCGAATCTGTTCTGGATGCGGACGCGTTGGGAGCGTCTGAACTGGAGAACGCCGCCGGAGAAGTTGCTGAAAATGGGGTCGTCACGAGGGATGGGAATGTCCATGCGTTCGTTGGAGAGGGGCGTGAGAACGCATGTGTGGTCGACGAATTGGCCGAAGAAGGTGACGAGCTCGTTGAGACGGCGGTCGTTGAAGACGTTTTCATCCTGCTTGGAAAGGCTGTTGGAGACGAAGCGGGCGGAAGGGAGGCCTCTCCCGGAGGGTTGGCTGGAGCGGCGTAGGCGGAAGAGAGATCCAATGGCCTGGCCGGCTGCGCCGAGGGTGGGGAATCGTGTGTTGGTGCATGAACCGTCGAGGGTGCGGTACTCGGAGTCACATCTCTGGGCAGCGGCTGGTGCAGCGGTGAGGAGGAGGAATGCGGCCGCAGCGGTGGTGACGAAGAGGGTGGTGTTGCGGTATGTCATGATGAAGGAGCGATGTTATGTGTTAGTGCCGCAGGTAGATTGTGTGTGTGAGAGCGGTTTGGTTGGGAGATGGATAGTCAGATTGAGTAAAAGTTGATGTTGAGGATGTGGTAGTTTAGATGGTGGCAGTTGTGATGGTGATGGGGAGGACACGGTAGTCGGGGGTGAGTTGAGGGAGACTTATATAGAGATGGGAGGGGCGAGGAAGTAGATAAAGAATGGGGGGACAAAGAGAGAGTATGAGTGCGGCATCAATATGCATGTCAGTGATACGGAGGCAACAAGACTTTGTTTTGTTGATGGAAGCACTGATTGTTCGAAGGATGTTGTGTCGCATTCGATTGCCATTGTGATTGTGATTGCAATTTGGTGATGCGTTCATCTCATCACAGATCAAAAGCTAACATGTAGGAGGCAAACACTCATCCAAGTGACACGGAAATTGGGAGAAGCAGCGATTGGATAATTGCCACTCGGCAGCAACGCCCAAAATCCAGCAATGAGTTTCCGATAACTGTCATCAATCACACTCTATCATGTCATAGCATTGTAAGTGAATACTGTATCCCACTTACCATACGATACCGCTTTGAAGTAAGTCACTGTTGGGCACGCGGATGAGGAGTGACAAGTGTTGTTGAAGTCGATTGGATTCGTTGTAGGCTGATGTAGTTTGAATAAATATATGGAGTACAGGTGGGTACAGCGGTTATAGACGAGTGGAATGTGTTTTGATGGGGGCAAGTGGTGGTGGCAAAAGGGGGGGGGGGTAATGGTGGGAATTGGAAACGGGTGATGGATGGATGGATGGATGGATAGAGGGTACGGGTATGAAGTTGAATGAGAGAATGGAGCATTCTGAGAGCAAGGGATGACCGGACTGGACGGGAGATAAGATGTGCTGTACCAGGGTAGTCGATGAGAGATAGAGATGAAGAGATGAACAAAAAACGATTGGTGTAATTGTTGTGTGGATGAAGAAATATTGAAAAGAACGAAAACGTAAAATTGACGGTTGGCAGGCGGTGTGCCGGGAGAGGTGTAGAATAATTGTGACGTGTAGAGCGCTGCCAACGTGTGGTTGGTGCAGGAGGAGCAGCAATTCAGGATCAACACATGTGCACTTGTACTGTATCTACTGTATGTTCAGCATGACAATCCGTGAGGACCCGCGTGCTGGGAAAAGTCTCACAGGCAGTGCGAGCACAGCTCATAGAGCGAAAAATTGAGCAGTGGGCGGCAGCAGATTAGGATGTTCATTGCTGGTCTCTGCTGTATCGTGTTGTTGGTGATGCGTAGATGGATCGATAAAACGTTTACAGTCAATCCCAAAACGACATTAACAACCACAACTGGTATAATACGCGTCGCTGTGGTTAAATCAGACCAGATTGTTGCTCTATCCGGAAAGAAGCCCTCAATTTTTTTGAGTAGGACCGCCGATAAAATTGCTTTGTCAGCTTTGCTTTGCAAGAAAATTCCATACAGAGGAGCGTCATGTTGAAGCACCATTCCTCGAGACGCGTAATCTTCCTCCAACCGCTATCGAGAGAGCTTTAGCGTACAGCCACCGCACAAATGACCCGTACTCGGAAAGATATACGAAACAGTACAGAGGGCACATGCAATGCAAAATATGTCCAAAGCATGACAAAGCGGCTCGCGTGAGATTTATTAGGTCCGTAATGAAGCACAAAATAGAGCGTAACTTGCCCAAGTTCTTATCCAATGATTTAATATAACAACACCGCAGTGCGTTTCCTCGTCAGAACGTAGCAAACACACGAGACGCTGCTTTCCGACCAGCCTGGCCTTATCACCAAGATTCACATAATCTGAATCCTGGCGTCCCCCAACTTACAGTTGAAATAACGGTTCTTGGCGATTCAGTAAGGAAAAATTTTGTGAATGCAGGCGTAGGCAAAGGGCACTTATAGGAACACTCGAGCCTCTTTTCAAAAATATGTTCTTGCGTGTATATACAGTGGATAGACGCCGTCTATGGCGATTCTGGCGGTTTCCCTTTTCCCGCGAAGGCAGCCCCTATATACCATAAACATAGGGCGACAAGCGCCACGCCAAAATATTCTATAAACATAAGTTTTCAAGAGTGCTGTCGGCAGTCTACGTTTATGGTATATTTCTTTTGAAAGGCGCATATTGAAATACCACATATCCGATCCTCCTCCCACGCATCACAAGTGAATTGACTACAAGGAAGCCATCTGCTGCATGTCACAATTTTTCCATACCTCTCCCGGCACACCCCTTACCAGTCATCAATTCTGCGTTTTCGTTCTTTTCAATATTTCTTCATCCACACAACAATTACACCAATCGTTTTTTGTTCATCTCTTCATCTCTATCTCTCATCGACTACCCTGGTACAGCACATCTTATCTCCCGTCCAGTCCGGTCATCCCTTGCTCTCAGAATGCTCCATTCTCTCATTCAACTTCATACCCGTACACTCTATCCATCCATCCATCCATCCATCCATCACCCGTTTCCAATTCCCACCATTACCCCCCCTTTTGCCACCACCACTTGCCCCCATCAAAACACATTCCACTCGTCTATAACCGCTGTACCCACCTGTACTCCATATATTTATTCAAACTAAATCAGCCTACAACGAATCTAATCGACTTCAACAACACTTGTCACTCCTCATCCGCGTGCCCAACAGTGACTTCCTACAAAGCGGTATCGTATGGTAAGTGGGATACAGCATTCACTTACAATGGTATGACATGATAGAGTGCGATTGATGACAGTTATCGGAAACTCATTGCTGGATCTTGGGCGTTGCTGCCGAGTGGCAATTATCCAATCGCTGCTTCTCCCAATTTCCGTGTCCCTTGAATGTGTGTTCGCCTGCGTGGTAGCCTTTTGTTAACATATTCATATCCCTCATCTCCTCCCCCACTAATCGGCTCCTCTCTGTTCGGATATCCATGTAACGAGCTCACATCCCGACTCTGGTGGCGGCGCCGGTACAACATTCTTACTAGTCTAACAGTTTTGATCTGTGGTGTGAGAAAGGCATTACCAAATTAATCGCGATCACAATCACAATGGGGATAGCAAAGGCAGGTGGATGCGGCACAACATTCTGCAAAAAGTCAGTCCTTTCATCAGCAAAAACAGTGTCTCGTTCTCTCCGCATCACTTGCCCGCTTGTCGATGCCGCTCTTGTACTCTCTCCCTTTATTCATTCTTTACTCGCCTCCTCCCATCTCTATATAAGTTCCCCACAATTAACCTCCCACGAACGTTCCCTCAATTACCATCTGAACTATCGTATCCTCAACATCAACTTTTACTCAACCTAACTATCCATCTCCCAACCAAACCGCTCTCACACACACAATCTACCTGCGGCACTAACACATAACATCGCTCCTTCATTATGACATACCGCAACACCACCCTCTTTGTCACCACCGCCGCGGCCGCATTCCTCCTCCTCACCGCTGCACCAGCCGCTGCCCAGAGATGTGACTCCGAGTACCGCACCCTCGACGGTTCATGCACCAACACACGATTCCCCACCCTCGGCGCAGCCGGCCAGGCCATTGGATCTCTCTTCCGCCTACGCCACTCCAGCCAACCCTCCGGGAGAGGCCTCCCTTCCGCCCGCTTTGTCTCCAACAGCCTTTCCAAGCAGGATGAAAACGTCTTCAACGACCGCCGCCTCAACGAGCTCGTCACCTTCTTCGGCCAATTCGTCGACCACACATGCGTTCTCACGCCCCTCTCCAACGAACGCATGGACATTCCCATCCCTCGTGACGACCCCATTTTTAGCAACTTCTCCGGCGGCGTTCTCCAGTTCAGACGCTCCCAACGCGTCCGCATCCAGAACAGATTCGGCCGCACTCTCCGCGGCGAGCGCCCCGTAAACGAGCTCTCCGCCTCTATGGACCTCGTCTCCGTCTACGGTGTCGATGAGGAGAGGGCCGAGGCATTGCGCACTGGTGTCGACGGCAAGCTCAAGACCAGCTCCGGTAACTTGCTACCCCTCAACACTCCCGGCCTCCACAATGCTCCCCAGCCCTCTGCAACCTTCTTCCTCGCCGGCGACGAGCGCGCCAACGAGAACCCAGCCCTCACCTCCCTCCACACCCTCTTCGTCCGCGAGCACAACACCATTTGCACAGAGCTCAAGCAGAGCTTCCCCACATGGACCGATGAGGAACTCTATGAGAATGCGCGCAAGATCAACATTGCACAGTTTCAGAAAATCGTCTTTGACGAGTACTTCCCCGCCATGACCGGTCGTCGTCTCCCGCGCTTCCGTCGCTTCGTTCCCAACGCAGACGTGTCCGTGCTCAACGAGTTCAGCACTGCCGCATTCCGTGTCGGGCACACGCTGATCGGCAACGTCATCAACCGTCGCGGCCCCGGAAACGCCGTGCTACCCTCGCTGCCCATGCAACAGATGTTCTTCCGCCCCGCCAGCTTCCTCGCCGGCACCGGCATCGAAGAGTTCATCAGAGGCGCGGCAAACTCCAGGGCACAGGAGGTCGACCTCAAGGTGCACAATGCGCTGCGCAACTTTCTGTTCACCGGCATTCGTGGCGAGGAAACGGCATTCGACCTCATTGCGCTCAACCTGCAGCGCGGACGCGACCATGCACTGTCGTCGTACAATGACATCCGGGAGAAGCTGGGCCTCGGACGAGCCGGATCGTTTGGCGACATTACTCGCAATGTGAACACACAGACCGCGCTTTCGACTGCGTACAACGGCGCCGTCGACAGGGTGGAGGCGTGGGTCGGCATGATGGCCGAGGACCACGCGCAAGACAGCTCGTTCGGAAGGACGCTGTTGGCGGTGTGGACGAGGCAGTTGCAGGCGTTCCGTGACGGGGATGCAATGTATTATGAGAACGATGAATTGCCCGAAGAGATTCGTCGAGCTATTCCGCGGCTGAACAGCTTGAATGACGAGCGGGACACACTGCGGGCAATCATCCTGCGCAACAGCGGTGTCACGTCAAGGGAGCTTCCCGCGCGCTCATTCTTCGTGGAACTGGTGGATGTGGATAACCCAATTGGATCACGTGTAGTAGACGGACAAGTAAACAAGTGATGGAAGTATATATGTTATCGACGGACAGCGCATGCTGCGCGTTGGCGAAGATCGGTGTATGATTGGAGTGCTGTTCGACATGAGTGCACACGTGTACGCGTTCTCGTGGTCGATCGCGTGAAGACGACACATCCGCCAACTGTGTCAACTTGTGCCGGCCTCTCTGGACCAGGCGACCTGCGGTTGTCGCGACAGTTGTTGAACAACTCAGCGGTACACGTGCATTTCTACCAAACAACGATGCGACTTTAGTACAGCACAAATCTTGGAATAGAACCCCCACAATACAACTTCATCCGTGTTCAATATGTATTTACCACTTTCGTCACACCATCCACCAATTCCGTCCCCGCTTCAAATAATTCCCTTCCCCACGCTACCATGTACGCAATTGCCCGTCGACTCGCTGCCCACGACGCAGACGACGGCATCCATGTCGACACAGACTATTTCGCCGCCACACAGCTCTTTCAGAGATGCATCGATGAGCAAAACCACTTTGGCGCCATGTACGATCTCGCACTCATGCTCATGTTCTATGCCGAAATTGAAAAAGACTTTCCTCGCGCAGTTGAACTCTTGCAGAGATGCACAGTGGAGGCCAAACATATCGATGCAATGTTCCAGCTTGCCAAGATTTTCCAATTCGGCCAGCAGGGTGTCCCTCGTGATGTGCCGCGCGCACTTCAGCTCTATCAAGCATGCGTCGATCAAATCAATCACCTCAGTGCAATGCAAGCACTCGCTGACATCTTCTTAACTGGAGCCCCTGGTATCAAGCCCAATGCCCGCGTGCTGTTCAACTTTACCAAAAGTGTATCTCAGACTGGAATGATGATGATGCCATGTGCCAACTTGCCCAGATATTCTCAAATGGAACCCAACGCGTTAAGAGAGATGTCCCGCGAGCAGTAGAGCTCTATCAAATGTCTATTGATGAACATGACAATAACACTGCCAAGATAACTCTGGCAGAGATTCTCCTGCAAGGTACCCAATCTTTCCCGCGAGACCTAACCCGAACCCTCTCACTTTGCCAGAGTTACATCGATTCTCTGCTGGAATGTGAAAACGTTGTAGACCTAGCGAGAAAGATAGCGACTGGATCCTCAGGTATACTGAGCGATGGGCCGTTTGCAGTACAAATCTACGAGATGTGCATAGAAAAAACCAACGACCCATACGCGATGGTCGATATGGCGCGGATTCTCATAGCCGCCCCACCAGGCGTCCAACGGGATGTGCCCCGAGCAATGCATCTCTGTCTGACCAGTCTTCAGTTGCCGCTTGGCTCCATCTACGTTTCCCACCTTGCCAACCTACTTGCACATGGAACAACGGATTTAGAGCGAGATGTACCGCTCTCAGCACGCCTATTGGAGATGTGTATCGATAATGATTTTCCACTCGCTATGATCGCACTTGCCGAGATTCTATTCGCTGGAGCACCGGGCGTTGAACAGGACGTTTCTCGTGCTATGACCCTCTGCAACAATTACATCAGCGTTGAATCGACATGTGAAGAAGTAGTTCGTCTTGCAAAAAAGTTGGCGATTGGAGCGTTGGGCATTCCAAAAAATGTGTCTTTCGCGGCGCAAATCTTCGAGACTTGCATCCACAATTTCAACAATTCATCAGCTATGATCCAACTCGCCGAAATTCGCAGTTCTGCAACTCCAGATTCCAAGCAAGACTTGTCCTGTGCTTTAAGGCTGTGTGAGAGAATCATAGATGAGAAAAACCAATGTGATCGCGTTAGAGAACTTGCCAAAAAGGCAGCCACTGGAGCTTCAGACATGCAGCAGGACTTGAAATTCTCGGTAAGGTGCTATGAGATGTGCATCGAAAAAAGGAATGATCCCGAGGCGATGGCTGAGCTCGCGGAACTTCTTCTGTCTGCTAGGCCCGGTATTGATAGAGACGTGACCCGTGCCATGCTGTTGTGTGACAGAATCATTGATGACACCGACGATTGTAGAAGGGTGAGAAGACTTGGGCGCAAACTTGCCCGAGGAACAGTGACTTTGAGAAGAGATGTGCCGCTCGCGATGCGCCTCTTTGAAATGTGTATCGACAAAATGGAAGACTCAAAATGCATGGCAAGTCTTGCATGGATCTGTTTAACAGGAGCTGTTGGAGTTGAGATGGACATAGAACGAGCAATGCAGTTGTGTGAACGATCCATCAAAAGTGACAGTTCTTGTTTTCTTATCACAGTAATTGCCAGGAAAGTTGAGCAGGGGGAAATCAGTAATGGCGAAAATGTGCCACTTGCCATACGCATTTACGAGATGTGCGTACGCGAACACAACAATCTTGACTCAATTATAGCCCTTGCAGAGATTTTCGCAAATGGGGCTCCAGGAATGGATAGGGATGTTGCTCGAGTTGTCCGCTTGTGCGAGCAGTACATCCAACTAGGCAGCACATGTAAGCCTGTGGTTAATTTTGCGCGAAAGCTGGTGCGCGGATCATGGAACATGGAAAAAGATGTTGGGCTTGGATTTTGGCTGTTGAAGATGTGCATTGATCGGAAGCAAGACGCCAATGCCATGGTTCAACTTGCAGAATTATTCATCACTGGCGCGCGGGGTATCGATGTGGATTTTTCCCGCGCGCTGCAGCTATGCGGCGAAAGTATCTCAATGGAAAAGGGCTGTGAAGCCGTGATGACACTGGCGAAAAAGCTCACCGTCGGAAATTTGTACTCGGAAGATCATGCTGCACTGGCGAGTCAACTTTGTCAGCTTTGCATCGACCGAACGAGAGATCCGAACGCCATGGCAATTCTTGCGGAGATTATTATTTCCGAGTCTGTTGGCATCGGGAAGGACATGAGCTACTTTATGTATTTGTGTAAACGGTCCATCGAGGAAAGCAGTTCTTGCGACGAAATCAGAGACCTTGCCGACAAGCTAGCGAATGGAGAATCAGGCTTGGAAAGAGATGGGATACTAGCTGTTTGGCTGTACGAGACATGTATAGAGTACCGAAACGATCCGGGTGCCATGGTGGGGCTTGCAGAAGTTCTCATCGTTGGAGCACCGGATGTCAGTCAAGATGTGGCGCGGGCAGTTCGACTATGTGAAAGGCATATTGAATTGGAACATGATTGTAAACGTGTGGTTAGCATTGCAGATAAGCTTATGAGAGATGAAGCTGGCATTGGTCGGTATGCACTACTCGGGCATCGACTATATCAAATGTGCATTGACCAAACGGGAGAACCATCCGCAAAAGTCGGTCTTGCTGAGTTATTAATTTCTGGAGCTACAGGAGTTGAGAATAACAAGGACATAGCTGTTCAACTGCTGTATGAGAGCTGCCAAAGTTGCAAAGACGAATGTGATATCGTGGTGGATATTGCAATGAAGCTCGCCTACGGAACACCATTTGTTGATAAAGATGTCAAGCTCGCAGTTGAACTATGCCAAATGTGTATTGATGAATATGGTAATACGAAGGCGATGATTGGTCTTGCGGAGATCTTGCTTGTTGAAGGAATAGGTAGCGAGAATTCGAAGAGTCGCGGTCTGCAGATATGCAGGAGCTACATTGACTTGACGTTTGATTTCGACAGCGTCCAGGATCTCGCATCATATTTTGAGCATGGAACGCCTCGGATAGAAAAGAATGTATCGATTGCTGTTGAATTGTATGAGATGTGCTTCGCTGCGTGCTCTAGCAGCAATTCTCAGTACAAGCTGACAGAGATGTGTGCTTTCTGAACGCCTGGCTCGCGTTTAGCATTGCTTGTGCAAGAATATCGCTATCTCGTACCGGGCGCATTTCGCAGCATGATGTCTTGGTCTAGCATGGACCACACCGTCGTTTCACAGGCGCATCAATGCCGAGGATGGTGAGGAATTTCTTGGCATCGGGTGTGCAATTGAACAATTTCCAACGTACATGAGCAAGAAACGGGTCTGTTGCATGATTTATTTGCCGCTACGAAAATTGTCACCGGTGAAATCAGGATGGTTCTCAAGACATGATCGCAAATTACTAAAAAAAATGTTCGCGTTACCGCCCTCCTATGCCAATGGTCTTCCGTTCAAGTGACTGTGTATTTCCAACGATTATCGCTCAATGGACCTCTGAGAAGACCTCGACTTGCCGGCAACCCACATATTCCAAAATTGTTCTCGCGACCGCTAACCGATTGCCTTCAAGTCAGTGGGGTTTTGTTGCAATGTAAAGAGTTATTTAACAATTTAAGTTCCAGATATAACATGAATGTGATCAGTCCATGTAATCCTCTGGAGTGGAAGAGGCTTCATTAGTCCATTATAAAGCCGTTTAATAGTACATCTATGGTTTCATCAATGAGCACTTGGCAAATGTGAAACCGACACGGAATAAAGAACACTAGGAAAATGATTGCCCCATTTATGGCGATTAACGCGAGTTTTCATACTCTCTTATTTTACATTCATGGGAAACAAGAGAAGCAAGAGTACGATGCTGGAAAACGTCATGTTGAAAGTCCACCACAGACCATATTGATTCAGTTGGGGATGACGAAATGGTCCATCCATCGACTGCAGTGAGAAGCCCACTTAATTCATCACTCTTTTCGAGATGCTAGCACAGATCCATGGCTGCTATGATAATATATGAGTGTTTGGGATACTACCAGTATGAAGAGTAATATTGCACTATAACGAGATGTTAACTAGGAACCGGGCTAAGACATATGGACACATTAATTGCTCGTCTGGAAGTAGAGAACATTGTCTTCCCAATCCAAACGGCAGAGCGCATGGGAGCTATAAGCACTTTTCTAGTTACACTGAAAGAAGTGGACAAAGCCGTTGTTTTCGAAGGAAAAGAGCTTCAAGAAAGGAAAATGTATTAGCAGAGGCGTCTAAAAGGAAGCGAAGGTATTCACGAAAACTGGCCAACGAGCCGAGTTCTACGCGTGCAAAAATTTCACCCATCACGGATAATATATTTGTCGCCCGTGGTGTAGAATCAGCAGACGAAGAAACCGTTAGCAACAATAAAGCATGTGTTCCATTCAAGGGCAGAGACTACATTTCAAGGAGTCGAGAAGAACTTCCGAAAATAGTATACTGGTCTAGAGGTATGCGAAAATATCAAGCGCCAGTGGTAGTGGCGCCATCAAAGATACATGGATACGGGATTTTCTTGGCAGGCAACAAGACAATTCCAGCTGGGGAATTCATCATAGATATGAAAGGGAAATTAACATCAATACAGGAACAAAACCATATCATTGCGAAACGTGGAGACCAGGCACTCTATTTTGTGCAATGGAACGGATGCGAAGACTATGTTATGAACTGCGATATTGGCGGAAATGAGAGCAAGTACGTGAACCATAGTTGCACGCCGAATGCGGAATTGGTCACAGTGACACCGCAGGAACGCTTGGGAGTTGCGAAATGGGAACGAAAACAAATATACGAAAGAGACATCGTTGTATGTCTCGCTCTGGAGGATATTTGGCCAGGCACTGAAATCACTGTCAAGTATGGAATGACTGCAGCGGACGATAATCCTAGAAGGTGTCGCTGTAGTCCTGGTTGCACGAACTGGTACTAACTGGAATGAAAGGTTGCGACTAGCAGATCTGCAAGAACCAGGTCAGATTTATGCGACGTCAGTTCTAATTCCGAGAGTGCGACATCTCATGCAACCAAATCGCAATCTTTATGTTACGTCCAATACACGAAAGTGTATCGACAAAACAATTTGCTCTGCTGCGCTGTAAACATGAGCTCTAGAGACTCGACACCCACTCGATACATTCTCAGCTTGACCTAGTTGCAATGCCGGAATTGCTACGACTGAATACCGCCTGTCTCGCATCCACGTTTACGGAAAAAACCTGCGTATACAACAATGCCAAAAAATGTTTTTGTCAGTCGCACATAAAGCTATTTTCTTTACTCTCACGGCCCATACCATTCCACGTTCCACATTCAATGTGAGTCCTTGTTGCCGATTGTGGGCAACAATGTCATTCTTCTCTTTACCTAACTATAGACTCCATGATCCGATGCATCTTTAGAATTTAAACAACTCACAACCGTTTCCAACTTGCGAATCCAATCCATTCACCACCATCCAAACATGAAGCCCAAGAAGTCGCTTTTCGGTTTTGTGCACACTGCGGGTCCGAACACCGCCCTGATCAAGTCGTCCGGTCGTCGAGATGTGCACGTCGTCATCGGCGGGCGAATGCTCGCCATACCAGTTGTACAGCGTGTGGACGCTCTCTCGCTTGAACTTCGCACCATCACAGTGCACACGACGCGCGGCACAACCATAAATGGTGTTGGTGTGGATGTCACAAGTTGTTGTCAAGTGAAGATTCAGGGATGGAGTACCACTCCGGAAGGCGCAGATGGTGGTCCTGTAACCAGTACTCATGCTGGTGGTGATCTACATATGGATCATTCCGCGATTCGACTTGCCGCACAGCACTTTATCGGCAAAAATGATAGCGAAATCGAGGATGCCATTCAGAAGACGGTGTCCGGACATCAACGTGCTATTATCGGTGTGCTCACCGTCGAAGAACTCTACCGTGATCGCGCTGCTTTCTCCAAGAGAGTTCTCGACCTGTGTCTCCAAGACATGCGCAACATGGGGCTTACCGTTGTGTCCTACACTGTGGCGGAAATTACGGACGAATTGGGCTACATCGAAGCACTTGGTGTAACACAAACAGAAACGGTCAAGCGCGAAGCGAAGGAAGGTGCTGCAATTCATCGCTCTGCAGCTATGAGTAAGCAGGCAGCGGAAGAAGCAGCGGCGCATCTACGAGTAAATGCCGAAGAAGAGCGCAAGATCGAATCGGACAGACAGCGTTCAGTGCGGCAAGCGGAAGCTCAGAAAGTCATCGATCGGTCGGTTGCCATCCAACAAAAGTCGTACGCAATTGCCTCTGCAGAACAAGATGCTGTGCTGCTCGTCGAGAAGCAGAAGGCTCGTGCTGCAGAAGCGGAGGCCGAACTCGCAGTCGAGAGGCAGCGAGTGAACAAGGAACGACTTCTGAAAGAGCAGAAGATCCACGTCGAAGCCGACGCCAGACTGTACCAAGCGCAGAAGGCGGCTGAAAGTATTCGACTATCCGCAGCTGCAGACGCCGATCGAATTCGACTCGTCGGTGAAGCTGAAGCAGATGCCATTCGTGCAAAGGGCCTTGCAGAGATCAAGACGCTCAAGGACCGCGTCAGCGTATGGAACGAATGGTACGTATTTGCGCAAGCGTTACGGGGCGACAGTTTGAAACGTTGGTACGCACATGTCATTTTACGCGCATGTATTCTAACCCAAATGGTCGTGTCGAAATGTTCAATTGGTATTGTTGTAGTGGAAATCAAGCGGCATTGCTGGAACGCATCATAGAAATTCTGCCGCAGATCGCGGCGAATATTGCGGCGCCGTTGTCGAAGACGGAGAAGATGGTATTCGTGGGATCAGGTGGCGGAGGAGGCCCGTCTCAGGTGACGCGGGAATTGGAACGTATCATGGCTGAGGTGCCGGAGACGGTGGGCGCGCTGACCGGCTTCGATCTGAAAAAGGCGCTGGCAAGCTTCATGGAGAGCGGTTCAGCGCCGAACGGTAGCGTGGCCTCGAGCGTGATTCAGGGCGCTACAGAGGGTGTCACAGGCGTGATGGCAGAGAAAGCGTTGAGGCGAGGTATCAGTCATTGACCTCACCGACGGGAAGATGCTGTCGGTAGACGATTGTTGGCTCGCTGTGTCGTGGGGCAATTCGGTTGGCCATCATGACAGAGCTAGCTCAGCTATCTATAATTGGATTCTTGGGACGAATGCATTAGAGGGGAACGGCTTTTGGATTTTGTCGTGCTGCAGTCGAAGAATAAAGTTGGCTAAGTAATTTGCTTTTTATTGTAAAAGTAATTTGCTTTTTATTGTAAACATAATGGTGTGCTGCAAGCGAATAATCACATTTGGCACCGTATAATTGCCATATATGTTGTAGCACATCCGACCACACTATGTGAGATTTTTGATTGTTTCCAGGGCGTGTGCTGTTCTCAGCTCATTGCCAGATCACACATGTTGTGTAACGTAGGGCCGAGGCCCGGTCACGACACGCATCAACACTTATGATAGAATTTTCAGAGGCGTGAGGAAAAAATCTATGTGGCATCTTCTGCCAGATTTCCATCTCGCAATCTGCTGTAGCTTTGCTCTTCAAGGTGCAAGAAACCCCTGTATCATCACAACATTCCGTCTTCGAGAGGCAGAGTGATAACCAAGTTTCTAGGGCAAAGACCACATTTTAGTTGTACATCGTCTTTTCGCTAACACTCATCTACATGCTTCAATTTACACTTCCAGTCCTAGCAAACATTCAAACCAGCTATGATCCGATGCCGCGTATCTACAATTCATAAATCAACAGTCAACAGCCATTCAGTCTCGGCCGTGACCAACCGTGCTCATCTCATCCCCCAAGCTCTCCAACAATTTCTCAGCACAGTTTGCCCTTTCACACGCTCTTCTCGATCTGAACGGCACCACGCCATCGCACCCGCCGTAGGAGAACCTCTCACATTTCTAAACTCAAACCGGTCAGACATGTGCGCAACCCATCGCAACCGCCAACGCAACAAACAATCCACGTACCATTGTCTCGGCATTGAAAAAGTACCGCCGAATAGCAGCCTCACAAGGCCCGGCATCCGGCTCCAGAAAGCAACGATTTCGTCTACAACGAGCGCGTCGACACTCGCGCCTCGTCTCAAACGGCACATTACCAGCGCATCCTCCATACACAAATGTCTTGCAACTCTGTGAAATTGGTCAGCATGCTGAGCGATCGCCGCGTCGCAGCCGCGTGTGTGGACCTACCTGTGATGAAAGATCGAAGAAATAACGTATGATGAATGCGCGACACGGGCCCGTTTCTGGAAGCTCGGTGCAGGCTGCTGGCACTACGCTGGCAGTGGGTACTTCAGTTGCTAGCGGTTCTTCGCTAGCTGCAGGCACTTCGACAGCTGCTGGTACTGCCGCAGTTGCGACCTGCACCAAGACCAAAAGTAGCAACAGCGTTACCGCGCCAGTGTGATGCATTTTGGAATCCTGAGTTGTCCTGGTGCTGGAGATGTGGGAGCGATGGATTGAGATTGATGTTATATATTCCGGTCGATGACAGTTTGCTGGCTTCTCGATCAGCATGTGTTTTTTGCAGCGTAAGGAGAAAGATGCTGTGTGTAAATTGTACTGATTGCGTCGTCAGGCAAAAGATAAGGATGTGGTTTCCATGGCAAATTCGTGTATTGGGTACTGCTGGCAGGTGATCGAAAAAATTATGGAATGTGCCCTGGCATCCACGTTACGTGAATTATCTATCGAGAGGTTACACTGACTCCAACTGCGCTCACTGTGGCAAAATTCACAAGCCGAATGCGAGGTTCGAACTCGCGGCCTCACCCTTACGAAGGGCGCGCTCTACCAACTGAGCTAATCCGGCAGATCTTGCTGCCAAGGCAATGCTATATATTTATAAATTCTAAAACATTTTGGATGGAAGCTTTTCGACTGGTGCTGGGAGTCCAACTAATCGCCGGGCTGTTTGGGAGAGACTGCCAGTCCCTATATGGTCAACACACTATCGTGTCCATTGTTGAGCATAAAATTTCGTCCCATTCTATGTTAAGAGCATTATCTGGAATTCATTGATCGTGAGGAATTCAACTCCCCCACGGTGTACACTTTGACACGCAGGGTCCCGATGCGATGCTGTACCAAGAAAAATAACCGAGTTTGGTGAGGACATAATACTACCATGTAAACTTGACTGGCATTCCTACAGCAAAAGTAAGTGAAATGCGTAAGATGGGAAAAAGTCAAATACTGTGTTGAAACAATCATCTTCAGCGGTGACTGTAAACCGAACTGACTTGATGATATAAGTTGTATTATCATTCTATGAACAAACTCACTTGTTCGTACTGATATACGAGAAACAATTTCTTTCCTCAAAGGCCGATGTAATATTTCCCCTTCATAAACAGCTCTCATAAGACATATCTAGGATTCGTCCGCCGCCACTATACGCTTTCAATTCCACATCAATGGAAGGGATGGCTCAGAAACATTGCGAGTCGCCTCAATGCATTCTATTCCTAGTTGCAACAGCGTGCATATGATGTCCAATATGCTGGTTCCATACACCAATGTCGCCTCAATACGCTATCGCAACAGGTGGCGTCAACTTCATTAGTGTGATTGGTTTTCCACAGCCGCGACAAATAGATAATGAGATATGTTATTCTGCGATTCAACTGACAGGTTATCATATTTTGTTGAGGTACTGCGCAGAATCTGTACTGCAAGTGAACAATTGGTTAGATTGCTCAAAGCGCGAACAATGTCCGAGGTGGCGCAATTCACTCGGGTCAACAGTAATCTCCAATTGGAATCATGCGGAATTGGTTGCTTGTTAGATGAAACTGGGGCATAGATATTAGAAGACGGTCGCGACGTTTCCACAAACGATTAAATTTGAAATTGAGTGGAGAAGTGTAGCAAGGTTGAGAACGGAGTCGAGGGTAGACAATGAAAACTTGAACTCCAAGATGCAAAGGTGGAGAGTCCAAAAGAAAGCTGCGTAATCCCCCAGGCGAGGCTTGAACTCGCAACCTTTGGCTCATAAGACCAATGCTCTGCGACCCACTGGAAATGGATTGTCGTGAGGGCGGCGGCTCAAACCGATTGAGCTACTGGGGGCATCGGCAACCGAACGGCTACCGAAGTCGAATGAGATTGTTGTTAAAAGTTTGTAGTGAAAAAACATCGAAATTTTGGGATTTATGCAGTTTTGATGAATCTTCACGTACAAAACGGGTCACTTGCCATCCATTTCTAAAACACATCTCTAAATCAACACTTGCGATCGATAGCCAAGTTGAGAGCATTAATAGAACAAATCGGAACACCGTCACATTGGCATCGACTTCCCTCAACAACACAACCCGCCTGTGGTCTGCAGGCGTCATCCTCACTAACAGCCGCAAGCGTAATAGCATCTCTCTCTGTAAATCCTCTTCGACCAGATCTCAGACATTCCACTTCAACGTCCCTCCTACTCCGTTCCCTTCGAAGATATGATCTGAAAATAATCGGTGCCGAAATGATCTGCCCCGACGCGTCATCCATGGTGGCCCGAACAGCAAGCAGCAGTCTGTTTCTCGACGTGCAGAGCAGGATGTTGTCCACGCGCGGCACCTCCATATCCGGGGTGATTGTCGGCTCAGGGGTTAGGTCCGGCGTCGCATCGGGCGAAGGCAGCATCGGTGTCGGGGTCGGTATCGGTGTCGATGCGTTTGGTCGTTCGTTCCGACGAGCGCATCGGAATCCCTGCCGATTCGTTCGGCGGCTGCGACAGGCGATTATTCGGCAGGTTATTCGACGACAGGCTTGACGCACTCGGAACCGATTCCGCATGCATTGATTCTGACATCTGCGCCGGACCTGTCGCAGCGGTGTTGGAGTGGCCGTTTGCGAGGTTGCGAGGTGAAGAAGCAGGAATAGGACTAGTATGCTAAGCAGATGGTGAGATAGCATGGTTGCTGGTCGGTGCAAGTGGATATGGCGAATTGATGGACATTGTTTCGGTGGTGTTTGGGCGAGATATTTATATTGGGGGCCGGTTGGCGCTGGGAAAGAATGTAAGACTTGTTGCTGCGCGTTGGGTGGGATGTATGGAGGTAGGAGAATAGACGAAGTGGGTCGGTAACCTGCGCATGTGATGATGTCATTCCGTGTCGAGGAGGTGTGTCATGTGTCTATCGTTTCGCCAATTGAAATAAAAACGGGCATTACACTTGACTATTTAATTCAATCACACGTATCGATGTCTTGCAAGTCTATCAGAGTCTTTCCAATGGTCATGTATCAAACTACCTTCCATTCTAGAAAAGCCTCCACAATTCAACCAGGCCTTTATGCGGTCGCCGGGCAATTTCCAAGCACAGCCTGATTAATCTCCTCCCTGAAGCAGAAAGTAGTGCTGATCGGACAAACACAGCTTGTAGCTGTAACTGCGCACGGCTGCGGCACGCATACTCCACCAGCAATCAACAATAACTGCGAAATAGGAAGCCCAGATGTGCCGTCAGCGAGGCACGCAGCTTCACGTATCTGATCAGCAGCAGCCTCCGGCGGGTAGGTCCTGAAAATAATAACGCCGTTCACACCGTTGACGGTGGTCTGTAGCCCGACTGCGAGCTGCGTATCAATGGAGCATGAAACGATCCTATCCCCGTCCGGCACAGAAGTCCCGACGATTGTCACCGGAGGAATTGGTACCGGAGTAATAAGTGGCATCAGACGCGGACGACAGTTGTATGCCATCCGGTTCGCAAAGTCTGAACACCGGTTGAGACGACAGCCGCGTCGGCGACATATCCTTTGCTGTAATGAACGATCAGTACGGCATCTACGCGGACATCGCGTTTGATGGATGGCTGTTTCGACGAGAGAGTCGCTTGACTCTGAGGCACTGCTCGGCAAGCTTAGACCGACAAGCAGCAGCAGTAGCGCCAATACTGTGAACAAGTTGGTCATCTTCATGTTGCGTATCCCGGTGCCAAATGTGCAACTGCGTCTTGCGTCCGGAAAATGTACAGCCGTTTATATGCAGTTTAGTGGGTGTTGGCATCGTTGATGAAAGTGTTTTTTCTACAGATATAGCTTCACTCGCTTGCAGCTGGGGTCTGTTGATGGGAGAGCGAATGAGTTGATGGATTTCGACTGGGAGACAGCAGTTTGTGGGAGTTGTATTGCGTTGGTGGCGCGATTGATAAGATACGCAGGTGGTATGATCCATTCATTCACATCGGCGTGGGAGGGCTAGGGAATTCTACTGCAGACGAAAGCTCCGACTGTAATACGGTCATGGCTAACCACAAACCGCGCGTATCATGCATGTGGAAAAGTGGAAATGCTTGCGATGGGCGAATCCGCGAGCTGCACATGTAACTCGTAACTTTGGCATATGCAGTCTACTCGATGCATCCCTAAAATTTCCCCAAATACTGCTTTGAATACAAGGAAGACTTCATTTTACATCAACACGTCTAAAAACAAGCAAGCAAACCATAATCGTTATGTGCGGTGACGCAGCAACGCGTGCACCGGCTGTCATACCCGAAGCACTCTAGGCAATCGGTGTCGGCGCCGGACAATTCATCTCCAGCGCATTAGAAATCGGCGTACGGAAGCAGAACATCGTCTCTGGCAAGCATGTGCAGCGACCGCCGGAGCGGATCTTGCACGTTTGCTGCGGGACGCATCCGGGCCCTGAGAGACGAATGGCGTCGGAGATTGAGATACCAGCCGAGCCATTTTGGAGACACATGGCCTCTCTCTGTCGATCCGCGTCGAAAGCTTGGCCGTACGTTCTGAACACTAGCACGCCTCTCACGCCGTTGAGCGTTGTGCGAACGGTGAGAAGCAGCTGTTTGTCGATATTGCACAGCAGGATTCGGCCTGTCGGCGGCGCAGTTGGCGTTGGTACAGGAGATGTTCTTGGCACGCGGCATCGGAATCCACGAATCGGTGTTGTGGTTCCTGTCCTGCGTCCGCGGAAGCATCGGGTCAATTCACATCCGGTCCGTTGGCAGAGACGTTCGGTGGCTGCCTGGTTGAGACGACAGCGCCTTGGACATGAGAGTTGGCGAAGTGTGGTGGATGCAACGGGGTTGGTCGAATGGCAGAGGGCTGTGGTGAGCAGCATGGATAGGAAGATGGTTGTGACGAGAGATTTGGAGGCCATTTTGGAGTAGGTGGATCGTGCGATGGTGGTGATGATGGTGTGGTAGTGGGTGTGAATAGCTTGATGGATGCGGATATCGTTGCGGTTTTATAGACGATTGCATGCGGCGTGCTTGGTGGATCATTGGTAGATTTGGGCTAATTAGAGCGGTTATGCGTGTTGAAGTACGTTGGGTGATGTGGATGGATGCAGCTGGTTGAAGAATGTGGGTGGATGGGTGCTTGTCGGGAAGCAAGATGGAGTTGGATGGATGGTGTGATTACAGAGAGGATTGAATAGAATAATCATTGGCAAGATGACTGCAAATGGTTGGACGGTTGACAACAATACGTATCGATACGGATAGGCCGAGTGGTTGAAGCAAAGAGAAAAGTTTACGCGAGAACTGTCAATTCAACTGTCAAACATTTCTCAGCACAGCCAAATAACTCATCTATGAAAGAGTACCAGTTTATTGTAAACAACTAAAGCGGCGTTGTAGACGGACAGTTTCTAGAGAAGGCATTGTTAAGCAATTCCCTAAAGCAGAACATAGTCTGTAACGAACAGTTGCAACGACGAGCCGTAACGGTACAAGTAGTCTGTGGTACACAGCCGCCCAAGATCTGAATGATATCAGGCACAGAAAATCCAAGCATGCCATTTGACAAACATGTCTCCTCCCGATTTCTATCAGCCACAAATTCCGGACTGAACGTCCTAAAGATCAACACACCAGTCACACCAGCCACTGTAGTACGAATACCGATAGCCGGCTGTGTATCCACCGAGCACCTCAAAACTGTTCCGGTCGTACCCTCCACAGCCACCGGTCCAGCACCCATCGGCGGGGGCACAACGATCGGGTTCTCCGGCACCACCGGGGGCGGTAGTGTGGCTGGCAGTGGTTGGGGCTGCGGAGCTGGAGCAGGATTATTACGTTCTCTGCAGGTAAAGCCACGAATCAACGGCTGGTCAATACCGACACCTGTGAAACATCTACCGATGCGACAGCCGTTTCGACGGCACGAGCGGCGGGTTCGATTGCGGTTTGTTCGGCAGCGCGTCGGGCATTGTGTCTGCCGGATGGCGGCGGGCAGATCGGATGCGGCATACGTGCAGGCTGTTAACAGGGCGAGTGCGAGGACGAGAAGGACGCGGTGGATCGTCATGATTTGATAATGTATGGTGTGTTGGGTTGACGAGATCGGATCAACGGCGGGAATTTGATGGATCTTGAAGCTTTATTGACGCCGTTTAAGTGCGGATTTTTGGAAGAGATGGAATCGATGCACGTGGCGATTGGAATGTGTCACTTGTCAGTCGTGGTTGAGGGATTTGCCGTGCGTGCAACACGTAATGGAGATGGTGGTGGTTGGAATGGCCCATTTGTGTTATGTCGGGATGTGACAGTGGTTTTTGGACCGTACGGTCCGCCGGTTTTGATGGGTGCGTATGATAGGGCGGTAGATGATTGATTGGTTATTGTTTTGACGTTGTTTTGACTCTTGCGTCGCCGTTGGATCGGTTATGATTGGATGCAACGTCTCGTCGTCAGTCCACTGTATTCCTTGTACAGCACAGCTGTGAACGTGAGGTGCAAGTGACAGACTGTCATAGTGAGAAAGCACATTGAGCATCTAGGGTTACCAGTCAAACGTAATATTTGTTTTAGTGACACGTCACGCATGGCTGATGGAACTCGGCACTGGTGTCGCTTCGGTCGAGCCATTACAGTTTGATTACTGTAATCGGATATCTCATAAAGTTGGAATAAAGTGCCAATTCTGTTGAAAGTTTACACGATGTGATCTGCCTACAAAGTACAGTCGGTATCCCTACAAATGCCTTCTCGTACCGCGCGTCCGCTACCAACCAGTTGCAACTTGTACAGTTATGAAGTGACTTCAAGACCATACCATACCGAATAAAACGTAACGCGTCCGTCAGTCAACAGGCATACAAATCTTCGTTTCCACTTTACATCATCTATACGCTCACTACACAGAGTCCAGCGCTACCTACGTACACCCACGCAGCACCGGAGACCACACCAATCCCATAACCAACTTGGTCGAGCACCAAACTACAGGGAGAAGAATCAACAAGTCCAACATTCCGCTAGTGTTAGTCCATTGTCACCGCTACTGGCGTCGGCGTCGGTGTCATAGAAGGCGACGTGTCGTCATCCGGTAGCGGAACAGCGCAAGCCCATCCCGGTCGATGTCCAATTCGGTGACGACCGAATTGGTTGAATGTGCCATAGTACACGAATCGCATCTGGCATTCGCGAACTTTACATCCCGCATATCGCTCACGACTGCACGTAATTTCCACTTTTTCTTGGTTCTTGAAGCACCGATTCGGGCACGTCAGTGCCGAGACGTCTGCAGCCAGTACGCAGACCAATAGAAGCACCGTCGTTGTAAATACTGCAAGCTTGTTCATCGTGATTTGGTTGAGCGTGTGTTGCGTGCCGATGCTTGCTTCAACGTCGATTCGATTGTCACAATGCTTTTAAAGTGCGCTGCCTGCGGTTTATGTAGCCGCTTTGGGGTACATCTCGAGACAATTTAATGGGTTGGGTAGTAAGTGAGGCGAGACATGGAAGCTGTGCGCGCAGCTGGACATGCCGATTTGAATTAAAATGGTATATATCTATGATGTGAGCAAGTTGCGCGCGCGAGGTGGGCACGCTGGCTGAATGAGTAGATTTAAACCGCGTTCAAAAATAGACGCGGCCAAAATGAGCGCCCGACCGATAGGTGGACGCCAGTTGGGCAGCACTGGCTGGGCTGCGATTCGATGCGAAGCGATCTGCGTCAAAGCAACTAGACCGCTTTCGACGCTGCATGACTTGATGATGTTACATGAGCATGGACGTGACATTATTACACCGCTCGCTCCGTGCCGTACCGTGCCGTGCTGTTCGTCTCCATGCGTGTGCTGCAAGCACGTGTGCGCGCCAGTTTAAGCAATGACATTGTCGACAACATGTTACCGCCCGCTTTAGGCGATCAAGTGATTGTTTCTAAACGTGATGCTTACATGGGTTATCTAGTGATCGGTTGTCGGTCTATTTACGGCGTGACTATGCCGTCGCCACGTCGCCACCACAGCTTTTATTTTCTATAGCGACCGCTTCAATGTGCGAGCGGGATCGTAATATTCTCCTACTTGTTGGCAGACGATCCATAATTGCCGCTTGTGCATGCACGTATATCGGCGCGATACATGTGTATCGGCGAAGATTGGCCGCTGCGAGGCTTGATTTGGAGAAACTAGTCAGCTAGGTCTCGGGCATTACACTGCGTTCATCGCGACGTGCGATAGATGAATGGGTGCGCCGCGAGAAATTATGTCGATACGTTGAATGCAAGGGGGCATACGGCATGACGAAGAATATATCGTGCATGTCGGGGTCAAACGTCTGGTATTGACTAGCTACGTTGTGGATGGAAAACAAGTAAGGCGAGTATCTAAATTGGGTTACAGCATGTGAGCGAATAGGACTGTTTTGTTCAAGTGATGTTGACCTGTGCGGTGTAACGCGGTGAATTATTCGTCGATGTGAATCGGAGCTTACAGGTGGTGTTGAGATGTAATCAAACGTTGTCGTGATAACAACGCCAACGCTGTCGGGTATTGGCGTTACAGCCAGTGTTGTAGATGGTATGTGGTAACCCAATGTGGCGCCTCCGTGGCTGCTTATGTCATATGCGGAATCTCTATTCCGCTCTTGCTTCCGTTCCAGTTCATCTGTAAGCGTTACAGAATGAGTATTTCAACCTTGGCATTCCGTATGTGCTCATCGATTGTTTCAAGTAACTTGACGCTTCCGGGATCACAAGCCTTACGATTTCTCCGGATGAACTGCGTCGGTAGGTTTTCGACGCTATTGCACCGTATCAACGCGATAATAGTGTCGGGATACACTTGGCATCCGACTTGGGGGAGTGTATGAAGGCCTTCGTCTCTGTTTCAAATTTTGGTAGTTTATTTTCATTATTTGCGAAAACTAGTTGAATTTGCAACAGCAGGGCATGACAGCTAGTTAACATTGCTGTACAATGCCATCCTACGTGGACATCTGCCACCCAGAACAGCAAGATCTCTCATGGCTGCCCACGTAAGTGACCGCACACCCCAGCAATTCATGCCATGCCGCGCACCGTTGACAAACGGAATAAAGTTAGACGAGAAACAATCGCAGTGACAAATAGGTTACAATGTGACAAAAAAACAGCGCCACCCATCAAGGAAGCGTACTCGTAAACAAGAAAACTTGTCCAGTTCCCTTGCTAGTCCAGTAAATCTCACCACGACGCCCTCTTCCGAACCGAATATTTGCTCGTCCACCTCTGGACGAAGTAGTCCTCAAGATGGCACGAAGATTGTTGAATTCTCTCGGAGGTGTCAACGGCAAATTATCATTATCGAATAAGATTCTCGCCCGGAACGTTCGTGCCTGCGTTAGCACACCTGGTCTACCCCTCGTTCGCGCAGAAAGCATCTCGTCTACGAATGAGTAGTACAAATCTCCGACAATCGGAAAGTTGGAATAGAAGAATACGTTATCATTGGCAGACCCATTTTCCACAGGACATGCGCCCGCCAATGCTTGCCCGACAAACGACTCACCCTCCATGGCGGTATGTCCAACCTGCGCGCTCGGATACGTGAATCCATTCAGTGAATCATTCCCAGGCAGCGGTGCAATGCCTGTGATTAAACCCGGTTGTTCCAGATGCACAAAAGTTCCTTCTCGCTCACTCCAGCCGTAGTTGCGTCCACGTTGTACGATATTTACTTCATCGACGTTGTCACGACCCACTTCAGTCACAAATAGTTGTCCCCTGTTGCCAAAGCACAAGTTGTGCGGGTTTCGGAAGCCCAGCGCCCAGATTTCACTCAGTGTCGAATTATCGTTCACAAACGGATTTCCTCGCGGAATGCTGTACGGAAGTGATCCTCGTCGTCTCGGATTGATGCGGAGAATCTTTCCAAGCGCATCATCTCGTCGTTGCCCGCCACCTGATGTGGCAGACTGAACAGACCCGTCACCATGCGTAATGTACAAAAGGTTGCCGCGGAACGCAATGTCCTTTATGGGGTGGTCGTAAACCGGCATACCAACTCGAATGACTTGACGGTAACTTCCTGGAACGACGATATTCCTTCTCCGGTTGAATCTAAACTCGGCAACAACACTGTCTGCTACCTCAAAATCTTCCACATCGGAAAGATACGACAGACCGCTCGAATCGTCTGGTCTTGTTTCCATCATACTGACATAGAAAAGTCCATTGCGATTAAAGTTGGGGTGAAATGCCAAGCTTCTCAGACCTCCGTGGATGAAATTGTCGAAGTTCATTTCCCTTCCTGTATCAGCAAGGACACGAGCGGCAATGTCAGCCCAGAGGGAAACGGTGCCAGTTGGAGATATTTTGTAAATAAGACCACCGCTCGTCTCCGTACACACGAAAAGGTCATCCCCAAGGAACGTCAGATGATTGATTCTGGACGCTCTGCCATTGAAGTCCGGTATTTGCGCAAACAATCGTGTCGTCACGGTCAGAGTCCCATTGAGAATTGGCGCTTCAACGGGGTTCAGGAGCTCCTGCGCACTTGCTGAGCACAGACACCATGCGGCTAGAACAAGGAAAAGTTGAAATAGAAGATGCATGCTGAAGGTGCAATTATGACCTTGCGAGTGGAGCAGATGATGAGGAATTGAGCAAGCGGTAGAGATATTCACATGGTGTTTATATACTTGTGCTTTCCCCTAATTCAAGTCGGATTGTAAGAAAGGCAATGAGCTGGATGGCACTCATACAGGAGGAGGAATTTGCTCATACAGATAGAAATGGGAATTGGATGATGGCATTGGGGCCGTGTAACGAATTAGGATGGGGGAGCTGAAGCGAGGATATCCCGCGCAGACCTGGTAGATTTCTCTGTACGCCCTTCCGTGCGTATATTTCAGTGTCAATAGTGAAGGATGAAATCAAATTGCGCCCCTGTCCCTTGCTGCATCACCTCCAATAGCACATCAAAGCACGCGTATGAAGCGAGCAACATTGTTGCAAGAGATCATACAGATTGAACTCCATTACAATGCGCTGTTGCACCCTGGATGTCACAGGGAGATGCAACGGTGGTGTCCTATTTTCACCTGATGTTATATCAATTCCGTGGAATAAATTGCTTTGCGGCTGTCAGCGATAATTGAGGTGCATCATGGAACGGTAGTATCTGGAATAAACGGATAGTACTTTGCGATTCTCAAGAGGAAACGCACGCATTCATGGCAGGCTGTCCAGCGTGGTCTTTATCAAACGTTTTGTATGCTCTCAGCTGTCATCAGGGGTATTAGAGTAAATTGGGACAGTGCTTTGGATGCGCGTTAGATTCGAGTGGAGTGGGCTTCGAAATGTAATGTCAGGGTTTGGTCCCCGGAAAAATAAGGCTCATCCAGGCCATTTCACATTACATATACGTCCAGGTGTATTACAGTGTGATAGGGAGCTTTTCTACTGACAGCAAGTCTGAGAAATAGAAACATTGGGCGCGGCAAAAGCAGAAGCAGGAATGTGTGGATGTACGGCAGAGGGTAATCTACTGTAAAATCGTATGGAGATTCAAACAAAGAGGTACGTATGAAGATTGACGCGACCAGCTCGTTCTAAGACTTGTACGTTCACAGCTGTGCGTGTGTGGTCCCCAAATTGTGGTATGATTTCATGGGAGTTGCATCATTTTTACAGAGCAACCGTTCACTATGACAGGACATCTGAACGGCGTGTAGCGAATTGGCTGTCGAGGAAAACGGAAAGAGATCATCTGCGTACAATAAAACACAGCTGGGATATATGCGGTGTACGCATGGCATGCAATGAAAGCTAGCGCAACCGATGTGATCAGTGACGAAGCGTGCTGTGTTAGTGCATGTGAGGTGTGATGTGAGTCAAACTACCAACCTACTGGGACGGCACTCGTTGATATCGGTAGAGGCAGAATAACTTATGCATGTGTTCCAGGATGGCCATAAAATAATGACACTAGCTCGCAATCTGGATAGTGCTGCTGCCGCTGTATGCCCACGGCTGGATGGTGGAAGCGACTTTAGCATAGGTGGCTTAGGACAACTTTCGAGTAATGATTGGACAATGTACTTTAACAAGATGTCGACAACAGCAATATGCTATTATCGTCAAGTTGCGCGGGACGTGTAGCATGTTATCAGCTTCCACCGAATTGCTTCGCTTTCGCAATCAGTTGAATCAGCTAGCATCGAACCAGGGCGCGGATTTGGGTAAATGACGGCCAGTCTTAGAAATTTGAATATTTTTCTAAGCCGCTCCCGAGCAGGGAGTTCATCGACAGCAAAGTCGACAAAACATGTTCTCTATCAGATGAGCTGACATCGTCATCAAATTGCAGAAATACATATTATGGAAAAGTTCATATTAATAAGGCTTTTTCCAGGTCTAATAGTCTGATCAGGATTGTTCTCTATTTCAATCTGCAGAGAGACCGCGTAGGCAGAAAATGCTAACCCATTCTACATGAAATTGTCGCAACCTTTTATCTGTCACTACTCATGACAATGACATTACGGACATCGAAAGTGAAAAAGAATAGCAATGCACCAGCCAGGAGATTCATCGCGGTCCGTGATTCACACAAGCGGCCACTACGTGCGGACTGTTTGGCACTGATTGTTGCGATACTTTCTTATGAAAAGAAGAAAGTAGAAATTACAAAATTTTTCAACCCGGTTGTTGGGGGCCAAAGGCAAACCAATTAGGAGGGCTGATTCCACCCAGGGTAGAGAGGTAACAAATCAATGGCCATAAAGGCTTCAACCCTTGCTTCCGGGAGCGATGAATGGCTCGCCTGGGCCCTGCAGGATGATGTGAGTAAAACAATACTTTCCACCCGATTTCCGAGCCAGGTAATTGGTCTACGTATGTCCTTATTTATATTAAAACCAGAACGGTTGACGAAAGCCTGTTCTTGTATGATTCGGGGTGGCCCAGGAGTGACCTGCATGGGTGGAACGACTAATCTACAGTCATGGATATCCTAATGGGACCAGGCCATAATGGCCGCTATTTACAGTAGTTGATAGTCTTTACACCCCTTATTCTACTGACTAGGATATCTATTACAGGTATTTATTACATTAGAACAAGGGCCCTCTGCGCGCTGGCGCGTGCTTCGCGCGCGCGACACACCAGATTTTCTGCATTGGTTGAAGTACACATTTGGATTTTTTTTAAAAAGATGAGAAACGACATTCAATTTGAAACGTGGACACATATGAGTACGCATCGGCTAGATACGCGAGAAAGAGAGGAGAACAACATCATTGAATGAAAGCTGGACACTAATACGTACGTATCAGCTAGATACGCTTGTAGAAGAAGTGGTAAAGAGAGCGATTGCATAGAGTACTATCTAGTTAGAAGTATCCCCTTCAGCGAAAGCAACAGCCTCTGGTAAGAAAGGATTGGATACTGTAATAGGCATGCTGTGAATGCTCGGAGCTAAATTAGGTGTATCTTCCGGCTTATGAAGGAGGACGACGTGTTCAGACTTCCTCACTATCGATAGAGCGACATACAACTGCTCGTTAGAGAAGAAGTTGGATCTGAGATCAACAAAAACGTTCTTCAGTGTCTGCCCTTGTGCTTTGTGAACCGTTGCAGCAAAAGCGAGACGTATCGGTAACTGCCTTCGGAGAACCTTGACTCCGTTGAAGTCGAAAGCAAAGTCGATGCGATGCAGTAGGAAAGCAGATATTCCTTGATTGCTTCTCTGTGAGACGAAGATAGTTCTCCTCCCGATTCTGGCTACAGTGAACAAAGCGCCATTGACGATGTGCGGATGGAGTACATTTCGGATTACCATGATGGGGGCACCTTCCTCCAACTCGAGTTTATGCGGAGGAACTCCTGAAGGGCAGTAATTGTAGGTCATCTCTGGTACTACAACATCTTGAACAGGATTCTGTTGATTGAGAGGACTAGGTTTTATGATTGTCGCAGAGAAAAGCTTCTTTGACTGTCCAGGGAAAAGATCTAGGGCTTTTTTATTGTGCTCTTCTACCAGAGTATTCGTTGGGCATA
This sequence comes from Asparagopsis taxiformis, assembly GCA_030407315.1. NCBI lineage: Eukaryota > Rhodophyta > Florideophyceae > Bonnemaisoniales > Bonnemaisoniaceae > Asparagopsis > Asparagopsis taxiformis. The sequence continues at coordinate 130,389 of JALQPE010000100.1, read as the reverse complement.
CGATCATTCTATCCAGATCAACATCAGCTTTATTGCGAGAGCTGAGCCATTTCCATAGGAACCTATACGAAGTGGTCATCGATCCAGTCGACTTGAAAGGGAGCTTTCTCTCTGTGTCATATGTACCCTTCGCTAGTTTCAATAGAAGTCTTCCGAACTCTTGGTATTCCGCTTGTCGGACTTGTTGTATACGGAGAACGGATATATATCTCCAGAGAGAAGACGACCACGGCAGCTCATCAAGTAGCGCTACATTAATGTAGCTCTGGTTTCCATTCTCGTCCTCGATAAGTCTTCGTGACGGAACCACAGGAAGAATTTGCAGATAGTCACCCGCAAAAACTATAGTGATTCTGCCAAATCTCGGACGACGCGATGAAGAAGCTTCTCCGTCTGGGTTTGAAACGCGAAGATACTTGAGAATGGTGTCTAAATGCTCGAAAAGGATCTTCTGCATCATTGAAGCTTCATCCAAGATTAGTAGGGAAGTTTTCCGGATCAGCTCCCCACGTTGAGACTTAGGACTCTACTTGGAAAGGCGCGCGTGATTGTCAGAACTTTCTTTGTCATCGATTCCAGTTCCCAGCAGACTGTGAAGAGTCCTTCCCCCCTTATAGAGAGAAGCCGCTATTCCCGTTGTCGCAGTAATTTCCACCAAATATCCCTCTGACCTTGCTTGTCTCGGAGCAAAGAGAGTAGATATGTCTTTCCTGTCCCGGCCCTTCCTTGAAGGAAAAAAGCTTTCCCATCGGTCTGTAGCACGTTTTCATTCGCACGAGAACGAACTGTACCAAGAATTGAGTCGAACACTCTCTTTTGTTGTGAATTCAAGGAGTTGTAGCGATTGTTGATTGTCTTCCGGGAAGAAGGGGAGGACAAAGTTTCGACGTCCTGGAGGGCTCGTTAAAACTCTGAGGTTCGAGAATTGGAAGGAAGTTTTTGCCGGAAATATGGAATCTCACGCAATAACTTTCCGCCATGTTGATCAGATATTGAGAAGAGCCTTGAAACCAACTCTCGCTCTTTCGCTTCAGGTGATGATCTACTTATGTCTGACATCAAGAAATTCTTGTGCTTATTGTACATTCGTTCAGGATCAGCACCTTGCTGGTACAGAGTGACCAGCTGAAACCGCATGCTAGATGGGGTGCAATGCATTCGAACAGCTTCATCAAAGCTTTTCTCAAACTCATTTCCGTCTGCCTAAAGCCCCATTGCCACAGCAGCATCTCGGAAAGACCTGTGGAGGTGACCTTCAACTGTTTTTGCATCGTTATAAGACGAAACAGCCTTGTGAAGAAGAATGATCCGGAGGGAGAAAAGCTCAGAGTTTGAGGGGGGAGGGACGAAACGAATTCTCGCGACTGTTTCACCATCTGCTCCTTTGTCAATGACATAGTGAGGGGTGAGCCAGAGTCCCGGGGTGGATGTACGTCTACCCGTCTCTGAGTTGCAGTCAGATTCTTCGTGAGCTTCACTTTTTCCATGTAGTCCAGAAATTTCAAAGAGCTGTACGATGCAGGGCGGTTGTAGTATCGAAGAAGCGGGGAGTCATTTAGGATCTCACTGGGTAAGTTGGGGTTTCTTATGATCATTTGGCGCTCGCCATCAAGGTGAATTGTGTACGCATTGACAGTCGGATGGATTCGAACATGTCTGAACTCGAATAGAGACGAGGCTGCTTCGACGGCTCCAGTAACCCTGGCACGCATGAAGAGCCTAATATCGTTTCGAATGTTGTCTCGAGCTGGATTGCGTGGTGCAGTACTCGACGAAGCTCCCCTGGACTCTTCACGGGAGTTTACGAAGACATCGTGAAGTTTTGGTGGCTTGAAAGTGTACTTCATGAGGTATGCAACCGCTCTACCCCCTTGTGTACGTTCCACGTTAATGTGACACCTGTAACGTTTCGTGAGTTTTGGGTTGTAAGGGACTACCTTGAGATCTTCACTGCTCCGTCGACGGTACACTATTCGGTCACACGTTTCATCAACATACGTGGTCGGTTTGACCTGCAGATCCTCGTACCCAAACCGACACCTCCCGTTTCTGGTCCTTCCTCTGCAATAGCTGGAGTGTCTGTGTCTGTTGAGCTTCTTGACCAGTTCACTAAGCTCAGGATCGTCATTTTGTGAGGGATGCTCTGCGCTTATCATTCCATCTATTTCGTCCATGTCTTCGAGAACTCCTCCCTCCAGAAAGAGAAGAATATGATGATGGGGTGTGTTACGAGCCTGAAATTCAAGCTTACATGCGATTGCAATGCACTTCCGTCCGAAATAATGCTCTGCGTTCTTTTCCAACTCTGTCATGACATCATTCGCCATCTGATTGTATACGCGGGCAACGATGTCTGGGCGATCAAACACTCTGGGCTTTTCACCAGTAGCAGAATGTGTAGACCTGTTCTGAATGTCCAACCCAAGACGTCCCATTTCTTCGCGCCACGGGTTCATAGTCAACGTAATAAGGAGAGACGGGGGCTGCCGACTCGCGACCAAAGCTTGAACATCAAGAAGTTTGGTTTTCCAGTACGCAGGAGAGTTCACGTGAGTATCAGGTAGGAAAAGCCTCCCAGGTCGGTACGTATCGTCAGCGGCAAGTGTAGTGGCATTGAGCTCACGCTCGGAAACGATCCTTCCGATCTGTTCTGATTCAATGAATTGGAGCCGCAGATCTTCGATATTTGTTTTGGTACGCAGTGTGGGACTCGTCCCGTATTGCGCTGCGAGCGGTCGCGGGAGGATAATTCCAGGCGTCTGGAATGGGCGCCAGGAGGGGTCGCGTAAGCGGTACGCTCGAGAGCGTGAGTGGGTGTTCGATAAGGAATCAGCCGTGAAGAGCCGCGTTGGGAATCAATGGCCGCGGTGACGTGGCAAGGCAATTGTCGCCCAAGGGCGAATGGGCGCGTGCCGCCTTGCATTGGCACCGGGCCACATTGCTTGCGCGGGACCCTTCGGCGAGCATGCAACGTGTAGCGATATAGGCGCGATTAGTCGCACACGTGTGCGAGCGGGAAGATTCTCCCGTTACAATTGTGCACGTGTACGTTACGGCTAGCCGTTTCTATTAGTTTACACGTAGCAACGTAGCCGCTTACTCTGTAAGGCCCCTGGGCCGCATAAACACCCCACAAGGTCCATTGGACGCCGGACCGGGACCATTGGTCCTGGTCCGGTCCCGGCAGTCTCGTTGACCATTTAAGGTCAACGGACAGACCACTAAGCTACAATAAAGGCAGATCGTCTCGGTTCCAAATCTTTCGACCGTGATCGTTTAACTTACAACTAAGCGACGGCGACAATTCCTTCACAGGATACCCGCTGCTCCGTTTCGATCTCCAATTGGGGATCGCTCGCACTTTTCCCCAATTGCCTGCCGCGAGCCTCCTCCGGCGGGAGTGCACGTAGATTGCCCTAGGGCATTTCGTCTCCGCGGTAGTGGACCACCTTCCCGCTTCTTTTAACGCCGTCAGGCGACCGGGAGTGGCCTTCCGCCCACCGGGACAAGGCTACCGACTGGGAGCGCTGTCGGTTCGGCACTCCCAGCCGGTCAACCGAGCCAACGCCCGTGGGCTTCTCAATCGGTCTCGACCGCAGCCGCCGGCGGTATCACAGTTGCGGAATCCGTCGTGTGGGCAGCCACGCGTGGAGGCGACCACAATTCCCCGCGGGGATCCATCTCGCTAAGTGCCTAGTTAACCCTTGAGTGGGTTGAGGACGGCCACGGCCGATAGATCCCTCCGGCAGGTTAGATCCAGCCGTCCCGGACCCCGCTCTACCACTCGCTACCGGGTTGGGAGACAGGTGTCCGGGCTCCGAGGGATCGATCCACCCGACACAGCCCTCGGGCTACTAGGATCGCACGAGGCGTCAGCCTCGTGGAATCGGCGCTCTCACTCGTGAGTTCGAATCCTTATCCCTATCCTCTAATCCTCCTCGGAGGTATAATCTATCTACAAGGGCTAAGGTCCTACACGCAGCAACCATGATTGTAAGACTACACCGGAGTTGACGAGAATATTGTCTGTATAAAGGCGTATTTTGACATTTTCCGCCCGGGTCATTCGCTCCAGCTTCTTTTTCACTTCATCTCCAGAAGACGAAGGGTTTCTCTTTGCCCTCAGGTAGACATCCATATCAAACGGCTCTTGGTCTCTTCCGTAGGGGTACAGAAGCGGGAACGCACCTTTTTCAGCGATTCGTGAAGAGGGTTTTAGAGTTCGGTACTTTACAACTCTTCCTCCTCCTTCCTCCCTCGATGTGTCACTCCCTCCAACTAATTGTGCCATGGGCGTTTGGGTCGAGAAAAGACCATTCTGTTGAACTGTGTACGCCTTTAGATATGTTGGCATTCCTGGGTTTTCTTCATCGAGTGGACCGCTTGCTCTTTCGGTCTCTACGCTTCCAACGTGTCTCCCTGTGAAGTTCCGCACGGAGATGCCACCACTTCCGACAGAGTCAGGAGATATTTCAACATCGCTTCCTTGCACGTTTGTCTGCAATTCATTGGAGGAACTGCCTCGTTGAAACAGTGAACGATAATATTCACGCATTATAGAAGGCCTCGGGTCCATATGCCGCTGGAGAACTCGTACAGCGTGCATAACACTTCCGTCAACGACTGCATTCCTAATCAGTGAGGACCTATAGTCATTTTGCCGCAAGCTGGGCCCTGATTCGCTTGACCACAGAAAGGTGTAACGGTTGTTGTCCTTCAGTGGGAGAGCTACTGCGGCATTTCCGTGGAGATGGAGGAATGATGGACCTCCGCCTCTTACATACTTCATGTCCATGAATGTCAAGACAGTAGCAAAAAGAGAATTAATCTGCACGGAGCTCTTGCGCATAGATCGCAATGAGTACAGCTCTTTGAGTGACTCATTCGTGTGGCGTCGTCGGAATGAGATCCCAGAAAATCTACTGCTTCCGCCACAGCATACACCTTCCGACTCTTTTCCGAACAGGATTGACCCACAGAACTTGCAGTACAGGACGCGTAGAGTCCAATCAGTCAATGGACATCTCGAAACGGTATGCGAACGACTGCCACATCGTCCACAGCAACGTTCTCTAGTACTTCCAGTCGACCTAGGCGCTCCAGAATCCCATACGTAATGAACTGGAAAGGATCCGCTTCTAGGTTCAGCTACTCCAGTGAGTCTCACGCGATCGACTTCGGGCCTCCCTGACGGCTGGATCTCATCTACTCCTCCAGCTCCTTCGTTTTCAACGGCCTCTACGGCAGGACCCACAGATACATGATCACCCTCAGCATGCATATTCCCTTCGTCCGGCTCAGGCACGGTGACTGCTGATCCCCTCCGTCGCTGCCCATTTCTGCTGCTCGGTTGTTGCGCCGATGAACCATCCTGGCGATTCACAGAACGGGGACGCCCAGCTCCTCTTCTTGCACCTCCGCTTCCTTCCCTCGTACCACCGCTGTTTCGCCTCCGCCCGCCGCTGTTTGCCTGTGCTCCGCCCCGTGAAGCCCTCTCTGGTGTTGTTGTCGGGTTGGGCATTTTGATCAATGTTCGTTCGCTTTGTGCCTCAGGATGTTACTCCTTCTTACGGCCAGTGGGGGTCTTGCAACCCAGTTCAACACTTTGAGTTTGCACTCTGGGGGTACGAGTAACCCCCGGTTTTGCCTGTAAGTAGACCAGGACTTGTGCTCCTCCAGTTTCCCTTCTCAGGAGCGGGTTTGGACCACGACTGTGGGTCGGGTACTAATTTAAAGAAACTTTCCCCAGTGGTCCACAGTCACGGTCCTCTACTGTACTTGTACGTGTCAAACGGGGTCACCCGTTGAGCTGCTCCTTCCCCGAGTAGCGTGTGACTCGGCACAGTACTCGGGTATTGTCGGGAGTTCGAGGGGGTCGTATCTTCCTACAGCAACCGCGTGCTGATCCACGGAAGGCGTTTCCCACCCGCCGGCACGCCAGAGAGCCACAGCAACGGACCGACTTGCTCGTGCACTGAATTTCCTTCTCGGAAAGATGTTCGCTTCGCTCGCAACGCGCTCGCAACAGAGACGTGGAGGTCTCGAAACGACCGTGCAGCCTACCGTTTAGTACAGTGTGCAACACAACCAACATTGCATGGAGCGTTGCATGGTGCGATACACCTTCACATAATTTTCTAGTGTAGTATGCCCCTATACGTACTGTATTCACTAATCTACCATGCATAGGATACACTTTTATTGTACAGTATAATAGTGTTGCACTAGCGTACAGTGCACTCAGTGGATACACTACCCTGGCTGAAGCTGCACTGTACACTACTGTGCCGGCCATGTGCAGTGGTTTCCAGGCCAGATGGCAGGCCAGTTGCACTGCACACGGCAGAGTATAACTAAGCGTGCCATGTGTGCAACGTGTGGCCACAGGAGCCAGTAGGGTTAGAGTATTTCGTAAAGTAGCGTACTGTACTGTGCCAAGTGGGGGAGTAGATTATGAGATTCGCTGCTGCTGAATTTTTTTATTGGGTAATTGGGGCTTGATTTTTGGATGTAATTATGAAGAAAAACGGGTCTATTGGCTAGGAAAGACTTTCAGCGACCATGAAATAAAGTAGAAATTTAAGGGTGATTCTAGGTAAATCGTTACTATAAGGAGAACTTCCGTGTGCTGGCGGACATATTCAGTGACTGAGTGACCAGTGGACCATTTGAGGACTGTGATTTTCGTTTGAGGCGAGGTATGTGTTCAGGGTTTTGAGCAGTGATTTTAACTCGTATCTTTTCAAATAAGAGATGTACAGGCCCTTGGAGTTCGGTATCGGTAAAGAGAGAAGTGACTTCGGGTCCAATGAAGGGAACGACTAGGAGTTGCGCTTGGGCATGTTTGGACAGGTGCTTATCAGTATCGGACTGGGATGGAGTGGGGGTAGAGGGGCATATAGGTCTTGCAGAATTGCCTGAGCTCTGGCGACATGTTCTACACTTAACTTCCAAGCAATGTAATTGGTGGACGAAAGAGAGGGTATTTCCACTTGGTGGATCACTAGCAGAGTCGGTTGGTTTGGAATGTCTGCCATGGGGATGTTGAGAAGGTTGGAGATTCAGTAATTAGGCGCAGGAAGGTGTGCTTCAGCGGAGTGTGTGAAAATGAACTGAGCAGTAGTGGTATGGAATAGCGAAAGATGCGTTGCTGGAGCAATTGGGTCGGCGGGATTGACGCCGCCGGATGATTCGCGTCAGTGGAAGTTTCGTCACTGGGTTGGAAATGAAATGTTGATTCATATTGGCGGAATATGCGTCGCCAGTATGAGTGTGTCGGCGGGGTGAGCGTCGCCGGAATGTGAAGTCAGGAGGAAAAGAGTTTGGGTGGAGGGAGGGAAGAGGAGCGCGTTCGGAGTGTGCTGGGCCGATAACCTGTGATGAGAATCGCGAGATCTAACTCACTTTATTTGTTGAGGCGGCGCCGGCCGTCAATTTATTCTGGATGTGGTACTGTAAGTATGTAATTTATTCGTCATTTTATTCTGGCGACCGCGTCACTCGGTGAAACTTTTGTCTGTATAACACTGGGTGCATCCGAAAATCGCCACTCCACCACTTTTCCACTGTATGATAACTCTGCGAAAACAAAATTTAGTGCCACTCCACCACTCCTCCACTCAAGTTATTACAGTGGCATATCCTTTCTTGTTTTGTTTCTGACCCATAAGTTACGTTTGACGGTTTTTCACATTCGTTCAATAGGGCAGATTTCCAAGCCCATTGTGCTCCTTCTGCAGATACACGGGCAGCAGACATGAGTTCACTTCCCCCATCCACAACAATTCCTGTAGCATCTGATGACGTAGTGACACAAGGTGAAGATACAACAGTAACCTTAACTCCGATTGAGGAAGGCGCTCAGCACTCTGTTTTGGCTGTGACGCCAAACGCGCGAAAGCGACGTCAGACCAGAGCTGGGGTTCCGAACTACTCTAATGACGAATTGGACCACCTTCTTGACATTGTGTCCGAAGTTCTTCCGCTTGGCTCAAACCACTGGGCACTAGTGGCAAATAAATTCGCGAAGTGGTCTGAAGACCAGGACAACACATTTAGAGATCAAGATTCGATTAAGAACAAGTTTGACAAACTCGCAAACTGTAAGAAGAAGACAGGTGACCCGTCTTGTCCTCCGCATGTTCGAAGAGCTAAGAAAATTTCCAGAGACATTCAGAATAAATGCCCAGCAAAAGTACTCGGTAGTGACGATGGAACTTCAGAAGAAGACAATGATGGGGCGGTCGGGCGGGATGGTTATGATTTACTGGAAGGAACTGCCATGGAGCACAATGAAAGACATAAAAAGAAGCTCAGAATGGGAAGCACTGGACTGCATACATCTTCGAAAAGCTCTAAGTCCGATAATGTTTTGCTTGATAGTGTTGGTGAGATGGCAGAAAACGTTGGCCAGCTTTCCCAAGCAGTTGTCGGTATTGTCAATGTCTCATCAACCTTGACAGAAGAGGACATAAAAAAGGTTGTTAAAGAAGAAATAGCGCGCAACCTCCAACCAACAAATAAATTGCTGCATCAGATGTCCGAAATGATAAAGCGCATGGGAAGTAAGGAGACAAATGTTCATGCGGATATGGACGAATCAATAAAAGAGTAAAGCAGATGCATTTATTGGATTTATGCACTACTGTTCAGCATGGTTTGGTCTACTATACGTCGAACGGATTTGATTCAATCCAACTGTTCTGGTCCGCAAATTAAATAGGTGACAACATATTGTTAACAACCTACGCCTTTTAGATGGGTTGGGAGGAAGTGAAACTTTCAGTCGTGAGAAAGGGGCTTTGATAGCTCTGATTCCCCATTCAGCGCTCTGGAGCTCGCTAGGCATGACGCGCTACAACAAAAAATCAACTTCTGATAGTGCTGCAGACTCCGGAATATCCCACCTTTCACCCGCCTTTCGACCTCTAATTATTTTACCGTTCTTAATCCGGCTGTTATTGACAAAGGCGGAGTCTCCCAATATTGCCATGCCCGGATGAGTCATGTCATCTGATAGCTTTGGATAGTACAACCCAGATACAGTAGCAAGTTTCGTGTCATGCCAGCTGCCAGGTAATTGAAAGCGGCGTGAATTACCTCACCGAAGAAATTGAACACGAACAAGTTTGTCACTTCCACAGACTGTGTGAAACCTTCAAAGTAAGCATTCTGCATTTTTGGGTCCGAAAACACAGCACAAGGCATTCTCCCTACATCTTTCACTCCAAATACACCTTTTAATAGTGACCCATACTTCCTATTCTTAGTCAATAGCTTTTCCGACCGTTTCGTTTCTTCAACACTTGGCCAACGTATTTCACAGTTTGTAACTGTTTGCACGGCCTTACATAGCACTTCCAGGCTGTAGTCGAGTCAGATTCCAATAGTGCTATCTACGACACCGAATAAGGGACACAGACTGTATACAGTCTGCTTTGTCTTGATGTACCATAGTGACAAACCGAGAAGGTCTACCGTTTTCAGCAGCGGATTCCGACTTGTTTTCTTTGGTCCTTCGGAACGGACTCCCGAAGCGATAAAGCTGTCTTTTCTCCTCAAATATTGGTAACAGTCTGTGTAACAATATATCCTTCGTAAAATTAGTTGATACCAGAAAGTCCTCGTCTGTTCCACACGACAAGATCTGATTCCAAGGTGTAGTCAAGCTAGTTTGCAATGGCCGCAACAGTGCCAAACGGCGGTACTTTGCAGGTTTCCTACTCCTGCACTGTCTTCTCCTGATGCCTTGGTGATGTTTTTTCATGACAATGAGCATAACTGCGAGTGCCGCTGAGCAGACTGCAACGGCAGAAGCTGCTGTTATCAGGCGGTGTTGTTTCGAGAGCCGGTTCATTTCAAATACCTGATTCTTACCTACACGTGGATAATATCCATACTATCTATGGGACTGGAAGTAAAGTGGCGGAGTGAACCGACCTTGGCATCCCCTGATCACATCATCTAAAGTAGCGAATTTCCGCCACTTTTCTCGTGTTTTGGTTGGTCACTTGAGTGGCAAAGTGGTGGAGTGGCGATTTTCGGATGCACCCACTTTATTCAGCGCAGCATCAGGAGGCGATTTCGAGCTTGCATTACGTGCACTTTGAGCGATCACACTGCTGCCGACACGATGCACCTTCACCAGCCGTTGCACACGCAGAGTGGACATGATGTAGAGTGTACGCTACTGTGTGGGCGAAGTGTCGCTCCGGCATCGATGGGCACCTATCTGGTCGTCATGGATCATAGACATCCATAATTTTCAAGTGGTTCTCTGCAACACTTTCCCGAGTGATGTTTCATTGCAAACTAGTGGAAACCTGAGTTGGTCATGCATTGAGTTTGCGTGAACACCTATGTTGTAGGTCGTGCACACTACTATTGTGCATTTAGACAGTGACAGTAATAGCTATTCAGCGCCGTCGAGCTCATAACAATAATTTGACAATGATGACGAGGCATTAATTGGATAGATAATTGATGCTCAAGGGGAACAATTGGTCGGATGAGTACGGCTGCCGCTGCTTCGTCGGTTGCTTTTCTTCCGGCAACATGTCGCTCGACCGGCACATGTCGATGCCATCAATTCTTCTACGACTGTAATGTGTCAAGCTGCGCCATTCCGTGCCTCACAGCTGCTGTCCCCCTGAGGTCGGCTCATATCCCTGCACAGACGCTTTAAGTTTGGTAACGATAACTGCAACAGTCTGAGAATATCGGTTGGCTACAAGTTGATTCCAACAAAGTTTGAGTTCCCATCTGCCCACTTGTAGGACAGCACGGTTAAAAATGATCAAGAACTTTCGAGAGCGCATCTTGGGGTCTGGCATGCAGGGGCACGAGGATGTGAGACTTCAAGTGTTGCGGCTTGAACGTGCTATTGCTGAAAACAATTCTAATGCAATGAACAGTCTAGCATTACTACTTCAGGATGGAGGAAATGGGGTAAAGAAGAACGTGAAACGGGCAGTGTCGCTGTACAAACATGCCATCGCTGCAAACAATTCTAATGCAATGTTCAATCTGGCGTTGCTGCTGGAGAAGGGGACGATACGACGTGCGAAAGGACACTAAACGGGCAGTGTCGCTGTATGAACATGCGGCTGCTGCAAACCATCCTGACGCAATGATCAGATTAGCTGTACTGTTGAAGAATGGACTACTTGGGGTGCAGAGGAACGTGGAACGGGCAGCATCGCTTTACGAACGTGCCATTGCTGCAAACCGTCCTGATGCAATGTTCAATCTCGCCCAGCTGCTGGAGTATGGATACGGGGTGCAGATGGACCCGATACGGGCAGTATCGTTGTACGAGCGTGCCGCTGCCGCGGGCGAACCTTATTCCCTGTACCGGCTTGCTAATGTGCTGGAGAAAGGAAGATATGGGGTGCCGAGAGACCGGAAACGGGCAGAATCGCTGTATGAACGTTCCATTGCAATGGGCAACTCGAAGTCAATACGACGTCTAAAAGCTCTTCGCAAATCTGGTGTGGATGGCCCCATTTTGATGGGACAACAAGGAAACTCTTCCCCCCACTGATCGCAGAAGATGTCAGGATTCAACTCTTCCGAACCATGTAGACAGATAAGAGACAATTGCGCAAGCTTCCAATCTAATACTACTCCCCAAATTGCCTCAGCACAACCTCAACCTGGACCATCACAGAACACAGAAAATCACGAGGGATGGGACAATTCGGCGGGAAGATTGAGACGTTGCCAAGAATGTCAGAAGACTTGGGCGTGTTATCACGAGCTCGACACCATTCACTATATTCGTCAGCCATGCAGGACTTGATAAACACGCCCTCGCCGTGAAGAAACAGGCGCATCTGGAATGATTGCGCATTTCTGCATTCCTGGACTAGAAGGAGCTGCGCTGTGGGGAAGAAGCGACTATATTCGTGCATATTGCATCGCGGGTATTTACCGCTCGCAAGTGGACAGTCAGAGAACTGATGTGTGCACGAAATGAATGGGTAACACTATTCGAAAGCGGAGGTAGATACGAGCGGATTAAGTATGGTGGATATTCGTTGAAGGAGATCAATGACGCGATGGGGCGGCTTGCAACGCTCACGGGAATTAGAAAATAGGTAGCCACGAATTGGGAGAGGGATGAGGCGAAAAGAGAGCTCAGTATGCACAATGCATAATGGATGCAACTGTACACGTTTATTCTAATAAGTAAATTCTGTGGAAGGATTATGCCAATTGTAGATATTGAGTACCCAAAGGTGCTCCTCAAGGTCGAGGGGTACCCTTGGCCATACTGGGAGTAGCACAATGGCGTGTCACACAGCAAATGCAGTTTGGCGTTGCATCGAGAACGGCTAGCACGCCATTGGTCCAGTTGCGATGTTATCTTTCCGACAGTGTGCCATCGTATCTCGGAAGGATCACATCATTCCATCATCCAGACCGCGTGACTCAGCCTCCCATACGCACGAACAACAGTGTGTCGTCGCCGCAACACAACCCACATCGTCATTTCCGATACTGTCTGTGTGACACGAGTCGCAAGCCTGCGATATGAACACTGAACCCGCCAAGTGCGATGACGAGCACCAATGTCGGCGTGCAGTTCTCAATTTCCGAATACCATACATTTGTACCCTCGTCATTCCCATGTCTCATCGCTGCCGGCAGCAATCTCATACGTATACACCAACCTCTCTTGGAGATTCGCAGTGAAACCCCCATCATGTGTCTGTCATCCAACCAAACCATCAGGTGTTTAATATCACGATAGCACTGGCCAGCTGTGCTGCAGCTGTGCGCAGGGATGTGCAGCGTGCCATACAGCTGTACGACAGCACCGTTTCTGTAAACGGCGTTTATGTATGCAGCAAACTGAGCATTCTGTTGCGACATGATGTAGGTGTGCAGAATAATGGCGACATTCACGGGGACCAAGAACTTGGAGAAAGCAATTAACATTACTGCCAGCAACCTGTTGTACTCTGACAAAAGGAAAAACTGACCCCTTCCACGGCGTACCAGATAGTATGCAAGTGCAGATCCACGTCTCGCAATCGCTGCAAGTCGTGCGTTCGTTGCATAATGATATCAATCATGTTTGTCCATACTGCAAAACGGCACTGCGCTGTTCTTGGGTTTGTCCTTCCGGCGCGATGTGCTCATGTAAATGAAGTCGAGAGATGATCATGGAAAATGAAATAAGCAAGGAAAGAGTACATCTCCCGAGAACAGTACAACAATTAGACCTCGCAGCTGACCCGGTACCTGCGGTGAGCGACTCTGCAAGTCACTACCCAGCCGGCGTCTCCCACACTGCGATGTGTGATTCAGCAGCTCTCAGCGCGTTCGAACAGTCCGACAGTTAGTCACAATGGGGCTCACAATCACACTGTACGAGCGCGCTGAGGGCTACTCATTGGTAACAGATAAGCTCACCACGTTGGTGTCTTTTCTGGTACCAAAGTGAATCCATTGTAATATGCAAGCAAATATTCTCTCAACGTCCAAACTTGACACCAAACCGCATAGTTGTCGGCATCCAGGAATGAGCGGATGACGTATGCACGGTGCAGTTGAGGACATTAGTGATGGAGGACGGTGGGGAGGAATGGGAACAGCATGTACAAAGAATAGCGAAAGCAGTAGTACAAGTTAGTTGACTTTTGTGCAAACTTAATCGTGCACGCAATGGCCGTAATCTTGTGGATAACTGTGGTGATTGAAAAGGCGCAAGCTTCGAAGATACAAATACACCAATTGTTGTTATTCAGGCTTGCAATCTGGCTGACTGGCATTGCATGAAGTGAAAGGCGGTGAACTCTGTGAATGTGCTGTCACCGAGAATATTCGTCGTGTAATGGGCAATTTCGCCTGGCTCCTGCCGAATAACCCAGGAATATAAGCATGTGCAGCGTGCAGTACACTTGCTCAAACTCGCCGTTACTGAAAACAAGCTGATGCCAATGTTCAATCCAGCCTTGGTCGTTGCAAATGAGGCAGAGTCTAGAAGAGGGAGATGTGTAATGTGTAGTTGTAATTGAGAAGTAAAAACGAGGCATCACTCCAGACAATGAGCTACGCGCCCGTGGCACGTGCACCGCCCGTACATGTGCTGAATGTTCAACATCGGATGCGTATTGTGCAGGTGAGAATCCTTAGCGGCCTGGAAGTAACGAAAGAGCGTGTGGGTGTTTTGCATGCATACAGGTGCAATGTATTCGTGTTCAAGTGACGCGGGGAGAGGGATTGAATGCGAATTTGAGTTTCAGATTTGGTGGGGATTAGGTCTAGTACGAATCGGGCATGGGCTAGCTGTGTGGAAATAATAACTCCCCGAGTGTGTGACCAATCCATGTACACATGAAATATGTTCTCACCTGCTGGTCATTGGAATTGGGTTGAGTAAGAGCCGTGCGCTTAGAGGTAGTATGAAGAGGTAGATCTGGCGATAGTACCAGACATATTACATGCCATCTCGACTCGATGTTTGGTCAGCAACAAATCTTGATATTTTGTCGGGCGCCACAGGTTACCACCTGTTCTGCGACTGTAACTGCTGCAGCTCTGTTTTCAACTCCGAAATGGCCCAATGTCTGACAGTGCGTACGCCAGCAGTAGAACCATGATGGTACGCTTCATAAACCAGCTTTGTGCGGCTGTAACTGGAATTACACCGTTGCAGCTGTTCATTGCACCCGCACACACACATGATCTATACCCGTCTTCCGAGTTTGCGCAAACATGAATTCCAAAAGCGTTACGGATAACTTGGTGCTTGCCGATCGATGGTACCGCCAAGCCGCTAGGGAAGCTACACAAATGCTGTGCTACAATTCGTCATCGCTGCTTGGTTTTGTTGGATGTTCGGATACCAGCGGAAAAAGCTGGTATCCTCAACGAGCGGCGCTGGTCCGCTTAAATACGTCCGACACAGGGCCGCTGATTGTGACTGCTTCCAACGCCGCGTGGTACACGTGTCTGCAAGTTTGGGTGCCTGTTCGAGTGCTCCTCCAATACGGACTCTTCTCTGCGGTCCACGTCGTTGGGTGAATCACGCGCATATATGCATTTGTAGTACGACATTGCTGATAAAGTACAGTACCTTTATATGGCTCTTGCAAAATTGCCGATGGAGATACTTAGTCGCTTGGCCAATAAACCCCCTATCGAAATGTTTGAAGATGCCCCAATGTACTTGGTAAAAAATGTGATGCAGCAACTGCACACATCCCGTGCGACACACTGCGCTGTCAGATTTTATTTGTGAGGCAAGTCGAGTAATCAAATCGTAGCTGCAAAATTCTAAAGTATTGTTATCCATTCATATGCCCAGCAATGAATGTTGCTATTCCGTTTCTGTCCATATGAGCAGTTGTGATAGAATTAAGTGAAGGCAGGCGCTCGCTTACGCGCTTAAATGAAAAACGGGTTGTTCGGCACCTGGCTTCGCCTCAAGCCAGAGTTTCTGACAACAATATCACGGAAGATCGGGCGGGAGCTGAGAGCAGCCCTGATGCGGCCAACTTGGCTTCGGAGCGGCGGGCTGAACAGACCGTTCCTCCTGAAGTAGAACTGATCACCATCCCTGAGGCGAGTGAACTCGGCAATCCAGACGGCCCTCATCGTACGACCGACAGAGCTTCCAGCAACGTGATCCTCAGAGACCAGACCAGGCCAGGCGTCAACCTGGTCGACGTTGTCATAGACAGACTCGAATCTAGCAATGGTATCGGGGTCGGTGCTGATGTCACTGAAGGATCGTGCACGCGGAATGCCGAAGATTTCACGAATTTCGTTGTACGAAGGAACATTGTGGTCACGGCCACGCTGGATGTTGATGGAAATCAGATCAAAGTCATCGCCATTTTCAGGAACATTAATAAACAGGTTGTTGCGAAGAGCATCCACAACCTTTCCATCGACTTCCTGAGCACGCGTTGTAAGGGCACCACGAAGCAAAGAATCAATTCCGCCGAGTCCTTGGATGAATGAAGCTCTCTGGAAGAACATTTCAGTGATGGGAATCACACGGCGTCGGGAGCCTTCGAGAATCTGCACACCGTTGCCAACCATAGTGTGACCAATACGGTAGGCGGCCGTGGAGAAGATGTTACTGACCGTGGGGTTTACGCTATCGTCGAAGCCACTGTAGGCAGGAAGAGATCGTCCAATGATGGCGGGGAAGAACTCCTCGAAGACGACCTTTTGGAACTGAGCAATGTTGATCCTACGAGCAAGTTCATACAGACCGTCATCGCTCAAGCTGCTGAATGTGCTAGAGGAGAGAAGTTCATCAATGATGCTGTTATGCTCACGAAGCCAGATAGTATGCAAGACGGAAAGCATAGGGGTTTCATTTGATCGAGGATCACCAGCGACGAAAAAGGTATCGTCGTCGTTGGGGTCATTTTCGAGTTCCTCAGTGTTGAGAGGGAGAAGGTTTCCGCTGCTGACCTTCATGCGGCCCTCTGACATGGTGCGGAGTGCTTTTGCACGCTCGTCATCAGAGCCATAGACTGCAGAAAGATCGACAATCTGGGAGATGATGTTTTGCGCGCGTTCAGTGCCGGAGCGCTCTCCAGGAGCTGGAGCACGGGCGTTACGACGGAATTCGAAACGTGGTACGTTTGTGTCAGGATCTCCGGCTGGGACGTCGATATTTACGAAATCATCCGGTGAATCAACAAGGGAGAGGACGAGGTTGTGGTCGAGGAACTGGCCGAAGAAGACGAAGAATTCATTAATGTCTCTGTCGTTGAAAATGAGACCTTCCTGGTCGGAGATTGCGTTAGAAATAAGACGAGGGTTGGGGCGTCCACGGGCGTTGAATACTTCCGAAGAGAGGTTTTCGACGTAGCTGAAGACGGCAGTGTTGGAACGACCGTAGATCGGGTTAGCGGGGTTGGTGCAGGTTCCATCGAAGAATCTGGCAGAGATTTCGCAGTTAGTTCTGATGATTTCCTCGAAGGCCGGGGAACCAGGAACAATGGGGTTGAATTCATTGGAGCCTGGGGGAGCCTCGAAAGACTGGGCATTGATAGAGGCGACAAGAGCCAGAATGGCTGAGATGAAGAGGAGTTTAGGAGCCATGATCGGGATGTGTTGATGTTGTGATGGCGAATGGACTGGTGGGAAGGGATAGGTGGTGGTGTTTTATAGAGCGAGATGGAAAGGTTACGCAAGAGTTACAAGCTGAGAGACGCTGGCGATGGAGGGCGTAAAGGGGGCACGCGTAGGGCATGGTGAGAGACAACGAGGAGTAGAAGAGCGGAAGAGATTCGACGATTGGCTAAGATTTGCATCGATAGCAGGGAAGTGGTGGGAGGGGTTATTGAGGAGTGGTGAACCAGCAATGATCCACAGAGCTGGTAGCATGATTTAGTTGTCCTACTTATATGATAGCGTGATGTCTGTTGTACTCTCTTTGCTGGGCATTGGTAGCCCTTATTGCAGATGTGGGAAATGAGTCGAAAAGAGCGTGACGTGTGCGTATGACGACGAATCAGAATTGAATGACAACTTTAATTATGGTTTGCAGGGGAAACATGGATGAAATGTGATCAAGCAACTGTTATGTTCTGTGGAGAGCACGGCGGGGAAATCTGCATCGATTTCTGTGCTGCATAGTATGAAAAGGGGATGCATTGAAAGCGCTTCTCTGCTGGCCGAACAAGCGTCATACAAGTGTGAAGTGCCAATAAGGCTAAGTTGGTAAGTTCAGCCTCTTTCAGGGGGAGTAGACATTCAATTGGACTGTAAGTTGAGCTGCTGCTGTGCAGTGCAGTGCGATGGGAGCGCGAGGCGGGGTTTGATCGTCGGCGAGAAAAGTCGTCAGGAGATAATGTTCGAATAGTGAGCATTCTATACAGACTAACCTTACTACACATGGATCTCAGGCGTGGCGTCACATCATCTCTAAGCAATTGTCGGCGGTTCTCCTGTGCAAGAGTGGGCAACAACTTTTTGCCAATAATTGCGACGCACTGCGAGAGTATGCGGGGTTTATTTCTACGTCTTAACCGGAATGCTCTCATCGACGGAGGCAAGACAACAATAACTAAGATGCACGTGTAAAATTCCTCATGCAAAATTTAACCGTCGTCATTTCTTTCGAAGGTGTAGATATACGCGTGGCATGTGCAGTATTAGGCACGGGTGAAATGAGTGCCGATATGCCGACATCAGCTTTTTTAGTAAACCCTTCGACCACCTATGTAACTAATGCAGTTCATTACTAACGCTTACAGGCCGTGACATATTGACGCACATCACACAAATTGGCACGATGAACAGCTCATGCAAGGATATGAGCACTCTCCCGCGTTGACGAGCAGTTTTGGCCGTATCGAACGTAATAAAGGTCGAGGCCGTAGGGTACAGCCGTGCACAACTCGCGCAATTCTGCGAGGGCGAATTTGCAGAAAACGCAAAACACAGAAATAATATTTTTTATAATTGCTTCCAAAATAAAATCATCATACCCAAAAACCAAAATTAAATATAATCGCAACCTCCCAATCGTCCATCCTACTGTATGTTTTCTGTCGCCCATCACTCCTGAATCCTTCCACTCCCCCGAAAAAATCCAAGGCTATACCAAATCTCACGGCCAAGAACATGCAGCCTCAGCTCAGCACTGCGCATTGTGCCCGCGCCCGACGCGTCCCAGTGCAGTATTGCCAGCCTCCAGTGCGCAGGCCCATGTCCAGCTCGGCGAGCTGAGAAACCTTTCCCGCCTCGACGCGGGCAAGTCAGCGCGCAACGATGATATAAAGCTTCATCAAACGCGAAAGATTCCACGGGCGTGACAGAAATTGCACACCATACATTCTCCAAATCCGCACGCCACCAAACTCATCATGCGCGTCTCGAAGCTCTCCCTCCTCCTCCTCCTCGGGGTCGTGTTGTGCGTCCAGCCGGCACGCGGCACTCCGATAGACCGGGACGCGCAATGGGCGCGTTATTGGGGACAAGTGGTTCAAACGGGGCGTCAACAGGTCGATATTGCGATCACGCCCACGCCGGATGTGCAAGATAAAATTATCACACTACCAGCGCCGTCGGGCGCGTTTCGGAGAAACGGACGGTTTTGCAGGAATATTCAACCGCTCGTTAGTTGTGGTTGCATCCTTATCACACAGGGGCTCATGGCGCCGACAGAGGCGTCGAATATCGGACGTGTGACGGCGTTTTTTCTGCTGCAATGCCCGGACGCACTTGCGTCGCCGTTCATGCCGTTGATCGCATGCGCGCAGTTCTCGACGGTGCGATTGTTTAATGCACGCCGCGTTGTGAATAGTATGAATAATTATGTGCGTCGGTGTATTGACTTGCCGCCCGGGCAGCGGCTGGTGCTCGGAGTGAGCAGGTTGTTGGATTAGCATGGGTGTATTTGGTCGTAATATGATATGGTAAAGCTTTGTCTATGATTTGTGTAATACCCTACTTTGCGGCGTTTATTTTTCATATTTTTCCAGTGCTTTTTGCGGCAGAGCGCTGTGATCCATGTTGCCACTGAATCTTGGTCGCTCAACGCTGTCTTCAGAGCTGCCCAAAGGTACCCAAAGGTATCTCCAACCAGTGTCCAGTTCTCCCTCCACTTTGACGCTTGCCTCCTGCATTGGCCACCTCACACCAAAATGTTTGTTTACAGTGCATATGCAAACTTTTTTATATCGCCCTAGTGGCAGCCATGTCGTCGTCCCAACAAGCAATGACCTATTTTCGATCCTAAACACTGCTGCTTATTTTGCACTCTCATTTACAACATATTATTCCTATAACTTCTTTTGCGACATTCCGTGACTGCACACCAGTTTCCACCTCGTGTATCCCTCCAGAAAGTACCAAACAAAGTTTTGAGTTGCCCAGCTTTGTTTGGAGCAAACCAAACAATTTCAAAATTATCACAGCCCGCGACAGAGGCTCATGTTGTCCAAACTCGTCAGAGAATAGTGACTAGATTACCTTGCAACTCCAAGCGCTCTGGTGCTACTCTTTTGTAAAGGTTGTACTATTCAGGAAATGAAAATCAATGGATTCGTGGATAGGATATCAACGTGCGTCAGCAGGGGACAGTGGTTTGCGTTGCGAAGCCAAGGCACGTCATAGTCCATTCAAAATAGGAAACACCATCATCTCTATGATTACAGAAGATCATGTTCCACAAACAAACCGCTGTACAAAAGCCCTCATGGTTTCTAGGGCTAGCTTATGTGCACAGGAAAATCGGAGATTGAAGGTGAAACGAGATCAATTCTCGGCCCGAACAGTTACCTCCTGTAAAACAGCGCTACTCTGAATATATATGTCGCTTCACGCTGGCAAAATCACCTAGTTTGCAAGCTTGCATAAATCACTGACGACGACGAAACAATATAAACCAAAGCCAAAGCAGCAACACAAACCTCTATGATCACAACTAACAACCACACCAACAACGCCCTTCAGCATCCCACTAACTTTCTAAATTATCCAACATGACTGCTTCCAAGACGCGTCCTCTCCTACTCCTAACGGTCGCAGTGCTCCTATGCCAGCGCACAATATGCGCGATAGTCGTACGTGAAGCTCCACCTCACGAAATCAACTTGTATCTACCAACAAATCCGAGTCAACCAAGCATAACGATCGACCCGCGTCCGTGCCAAAACTCCATCGGCGACTCCGAGTGTCGCGGAAAGTCCGATGTACCCGCGATGTGCACCGGGCTGAAGAAACTGGTCGGGTGCGGTTGTTTGCTACGTACGCACAATTTAATGTCTTCCAATTCGGGACGCACCGGCGTCGGCGCGACTTTTTTCATGCTGCAATGCGCTGATGCTTACACGGACCGTGTCATGGCACTTGTGGCATGCACTGAGTATTCGCGGGAGCATGATTTGACTCCGGCTGGTATCGAGCATTTTGTTCAACAGTTTATTTCGACGTGCACAGGCACGCTTGTTTCGGAAAATGCACCCCACGCGGAATCGCCTACGCCTCTCGTGTGACGCGAATGGTGGCTGGTTTCAGATGCGCGTGCTTGCTTGGATTGGCTGTGCTGCGTTGTAGGTTGTTTTTGTTAACAGTTTTGTTGTGTTGGTTTAGAATGTTGCATTGTTCGGTCGGGTGATTGTCGTCGTAAAGTCTTTCGGGCTTAGGTTTCATGCTGGAATGACGTATCGGTGTATCGAATTGCTGCTGTTGTAGTGTGTGTGCGCTTCGTTGGTGGTTTTGAAGAGATTCGATCTTCATCAACCAACAGCTTTTAGCCTTGTCATGATGGTGTTTCAATTTCAACATTATTGCTGCTGCTGTCGTGTATGAGTACAAGATTTGCATTTAAAATCAATTTATTTCAGGTTTTACTGATCAATTTACCAGAGCCGCTTCTCGTCATGCAAGTTAACATTTGGCTCCCACTCTTTGTATTCGCGACGAGATTGTAATTCGGAGAAGTTTACTACATAGGGAAGCACAAAGTCATTACAAGACCTGCTTGCCGAACAATTGTTCGTTTACCGCGCCTAAACATCTATTAGGCAGTGTAGTTACCGCTGCGAGGCATCCGATCCACAGATGCGTATCGCGTAGTCGTACTGCAAGTACTACATTTCTAACCATATCAAAGCTACAGAATTGTTTCACTTGTTGAAACCTACTATCGATGAACCTCTCGAATAATTGCAGGCACGATCGATGTCCTCGAACGCGAGCTGCTCTTGAAGAATTGACTATCTATAGATGCACAATCCTCACAATCGCACTGCGTGTACTCCATATCAGCAGTGCTGTTGTGTGGAATGTGCATAGGTAGAACGTCACTCTTCTAGTCCAGTATCGACCAAAAATGAATCCGACGACGCCAGACACGAGTTGAATCTTGTCATTTCATGCATTTCTCCACCATGCGAACAAAATGTCGCTGAGACACGCCTTGAACCATACTTGGTTTTGAAGGCTATTTCAGCACAAAGACCATGTGCATGACGGATACCCTGTGATGATGTAGACTGTAGCACGTGACATGCGAAACCGTTGAAATGACCTGGCGGCCGAAGAAGAGGATGAGGTCAGGGCCGGTACGCGACGCACCCGTTGTCGCTAAAATAAGTGGAGACCCGGAGCGTTGATTTACAGTGCAAGCATTCGCATTCTTCGACGGTTGCGACACTTGTGTACGTATGCCGTACACTGAGAACTATATGACATGTCAGTAGTGTACAGTTTTTGCAGTTTACAGAAAGAGGAGGACAGCTGTAAAATGTTTGCCAACTAGCCACTGTGCCAGCACATGACGATGCCATCCATGTCTGAACATAAACATATTTCTATCCGGTGAACATAAAGCTCAACCTCACGCATCACTGCCAGCGTCCGAGCATTGTCCGATACACACCCAGATAAAGAACCACAGACTAAAAAACATCACAAATCGTACAAATTCGAGGTCAAACATCTCAATCAGCCACAACTTTCACCATCTATCAGCATCTGTCCATCCTTCCTCCAATCCCAATCACCACCCTGTCCACACCTGTAATATGTTTCTCTAAAAACCCCCAACACTGGAAAGTTTTCCATAACCTCAACATATACAAAAGCCCCATCAATCATGCGTCCGTCTCGTTAAAGCACTCCGAACACATTCAGAAAACGCCGCCCAACATCCATCGGCAAAGATGAATTTCGCACTTCTTCTCTCCCTCCTCTTCCTGGGCGTCACGTCAGCGTCCGCGAGAAGCGGCGCAATGATATCCGAGGTCCCCACACTTCGTAACCTTGTGACAGAAAGACAGAGTCGATTCCCGGAGCAGGATTTTACCGTCACGGACCTGCAGGGCATGATCGACGACGTCCTGCCGCCCTTCTGCGAAGATTTCCAATTCTTTACGGCATGCGCCTGCCAAACTATTTTCAGATTCCTCAACCTTCCCGCACCAACTGGTCCACTCGGTTTGCCTATGCGCCTCCTCTGCAGGGAGGGCTTCAACGAACCCGAATTGGTGCTCAATAGCTGCATACGTATCACGACAAACAACCCTGTCTCTGTCGATGTTTTCACAACCGCTGCATCGACCTTTATCGCAAATTGTTTCCCGCTGTTTGCAAGCTCTAGCGTACTGGAATTCGCTCAGAACTTTGCGGTGGATTTTGAAAGTTCACCCGCTAGGATTTACTCTGGACAGAAGTAACATAAATAAGAAACATCCACCACAAAATTGTTTTGGTAACAATGGGATTATCACTTAGGTTGAAGATGCTGACGAACCGAGTTGAACATTATTGTTTACCGGAGGGTGTTCCGTTTTGTGCTAGAAGCATTTCACTTTTTGTCATCGCTATATCCTTAGAAACTAAAATAGATCACTAATGAATTCAGTCACAACTTCTGGACAACTGCTCATCATGCACGATTACACGACAAGTTTAGAACTACTGGCAATGATCTATGACAATCTGTCAGAATGTGGTGAAAACTCTCAATTTTGCGCCGTATATGCCTCTCAAACTATGGTCCGCTTCGACAACTTCCCTGATCTATCAGTTTATTCCATTTTCTGATATCCATTGTTTTCAGAGAGGTCAATTATAATTCCTCCACAGCCTTCAGTCACAGCATTCACATCAAAATGATATTTTTCCGCTTGTCTGCTGCTCAAGTGCACAAGAAGTTGGGATGAATTTCGAATTAGTGTTTGAACTTTGATGTCGCAGCATGGGTTTATCGATGATGAATTCGGATGAGTAATATTTCTACTCTTTCGCGAAATGTTAAACCATATCTTGATAAGTAGTAATCCCTTGGGGCTTCACCACGAGTAAGACATCTTTCAGTACTGGATTTTCTACTCGGCAACTTATTGGACATCAAGTTGCCCAGCATCTGTATGGCAGAAGTTCGTCATCTTGCACAATGTGAAATCTGAGAAAAATGACACATGTTAGTGTACTATGGCGAAGCAACGGGCAAGCTAGAATACAGCGCCATTCCATAACTGTTGGTGAGTGCCTGCAACTTTGGCTTCCATCTTTTTACAGTGATGTCAAATTCTCAACCATGTTTTGCATTTCGCTGATGGCTTCCAGTAATCCCAGTATCACTCTTTATTTCTTCCGCACTTTCACATATTTCCTGAAGCACAACCACACATTACCACTAACAAACTGCTTAGAAAATTTTTGGAGCCACTATCATGGCAACGTTGTCCGTAGCTAATTTCTGAGAGACTAATCTATGCACATACAATCCGAAATGGCCCGTGACACTAAGTCTCCTTTTATTCATCCATTGCAATGCTACGCGTAAATTTTCATAATTGCTGTAGCTGGCACCTTGGGATACAAGAAAGTTTGCTCACCCTTACCCATAACTCATTACTACACCATATAAATGTTATCTTGAACCACAAGAATAATTGCTGCAAGAATTTTGATACTCGCCGTTTTGTTTTCGTCTGACGCACATCGAAATGAAAACCATTTTCTCCTTCCTCCTGTTACTAGTGTGTTCTCTAACCGCAGTTCACTCGTTCCCGATAAGCTTTGAAGCTCAAAGTTTAAAAAGATTTCAATTTGGGAAACGATCGACCGTCCGACAGGAAGATGGGTTTGACAATCTTCCGGATGCGTTCACACAACAAGATTTGGATGAGTTAAGCATGGCACTTTTACCTCAGTTTTGTCAAAATGTGAAGCGATTTATCGGATGTGTTTGCATCTTGGTATTTGAAACACTAGATGTGGCACGTCCCGAGGGGGCGTTGGATAAAGCAGTAGGAATTTTGTGCGACGACGCACTTTCAAGTCCTTTTACGGAGTTTGCATTTTGTACGACTACGATCACCGGATCTGAAATATCAATTGAAAGAGTTGGGGAGCTTTTAAATGAGTTCAATGATCAATGCCTCCCTGTACTTCCGGTTGTCACGCTCATAGAAGCCGCCGGAGTCTTCTTGTAATCTTTTCTTTTCTTCTTCCGATACTCTATCTTTGTTTCGAGTATATCGATCTGAGAGCTCTTCTACTGTTTAAATTCATGCCGATGAATTGATGATTGGCGGGTATTTCAGGAATTTCTTCTATGCTACGATTCATAATGTAAACTAAAATTGGGGATTCTATTTTCATGTAAAGTCTTGAACAATTTTATTCTTTAAACCAGATCGCTTGAGAAGGAATGAAATCGAGTCTTACGCTTTGAAAGTGTCAACGTACTTCACCGCATAGTTTATGCCCGGATATATTCAGATTGAAGCTGTGACCATACAAGTCACTCCAGAAATGTAGGCGGATGATTTTACTACTCTGACAATTTCAGTCGTATCTGAACAATTGCCACATAAACTGAAAAAAATTTCAAAGTCGCAGTATTGGTAGCGCAGCATTCAACTGGAATTTGGCATGAGAAAACGTCCAAACGTTGTTTACATAGAGCAAAATTCTTCAAAATGAATGAAATGTCTTAATTATTCCCTAAGAGTTGCGCGAGCAGTTGATCATTGTCAGAACAAGCTACCTACAGAATTCCAGTCACGATAGTCGGAAGACACTCTGCCAAAAACGATGTTGAAAGATCGACGATCACTTGAGGAGTGATAAGAGTTGTCGTCAAAAAGTCGAGACAGACGTTGAGTTGATCGATGGGATTTGCAAGAGCTGGTGCGCATTGGTCATTAATAATGGAACCAACGGGAGCGTTTTCTGAAAATTGCGGAATTTGAAGGCCGTCAAACACGCCAATGCAAAGGCAACGGAAGAGATTTTGCGTTGTTGTACAAACGTCGATAGAGTCATCCATTGTCTCTTGCTTGAGCGAAGATTGTTTGATGAGTGCTCTACTCACCACGCGCAGCAAGCCAAATACTCCATTATTGTGTTCTTGCGTCGCGAATGCTGCGGACGAAAGAAGAAGGAGGGCACATACAACGAAAGCGAGCCTCATTTTGGGTGCGATTACTTGGTTCTGGTGCGTATGAGCACTTGTTCAGCTGGTTTGTGCGTAGTCGCATATATAGATGAAGGAAATTTGCAGATCATGCGCGCATGGACTGCGATTATTTTAGAACAGTGACAACTTTCGAGTCAACTTTGTGCCGCGCTTTGAACATGTTGCGTTGGCAGTGAGTGGTTTGCAAGTTTGATTATTTTCTCGAGGAAGATGTCGCACGGCGTAGCATGCGACATCGCCGTCTGAGTATGGCAAGTTCCGGGGAAAATTAAAAATTGGTTGAATTTTGGACGCCCGAAGACTGTCCGGAAAAGGTTTCAAGAGCCGCGGAGCGTGTCATTTTCTTCGCTTGAAAAGACACTCTTGTCGTTGAGGATTGTGTTTATGTGCTCTCTGTCTGTCCAAGTTGGACACGATGGAGGGAAATATATTAATGGTATGATACGGGATCTTCTGGTGTCACTCGGTAGGCATGCGTGGACGAGAAGATTGTATCAGCATAGATGTTTGAGATTGACAGGACACCTTGCGAGGACAAACCCCGATGGAAGAAATAGTGCGTCGGGTGGCTCCTTTATCTATGCATTAGCCATATAAATTGAGAGTACAGACAAGAATATACGTATCGTACACAGAGGAGACTGATGAGAGAAGAAGAACAGGTCCTACCCCTATAGAGCTTTCCCTCTGCACTGTTCTTCCTTTCAAGTCAATAATATTGACTTGATATTCCAAACACGGGTAAAAATAGATATTTTTATATTATTAGAATGCTATGCGGGAACAAGACGTTTAGCTGTCAACTTATTTAGCATATTCATCGACTCCAACTAGCCGCTACCGATAAGCACTGTTAGACAGCTAGCGAAAACCAAATTGGGACAGTATTACACATCCCTATGCCATCTTTCTGGCATACATACCGGAACGAAAAAATCAATGCTGCTAACAGTCCTTTAAACATAATCCTTGTAGTTTTAATCGATCTTCGTAAACGACACCCTTCAAACCACAGAAAGCACGTCAAACACTCGTAGATTCACTCCTGAACAACTTTGATATCCGCATCTCATGGCCCCTCTGATCAGATTTAAGATTTATGTTATCTTGCAACGTGGGTATTGGACCCATTTTCAGTCTTTCACTCCCCCCTCTGCGAAAATATCTGCGGCAGTCCCATTACCGGTACATCAGCACCCTGGTAGGCTACAAATGTCCAGAAACACACCCAGGTTTCCAGAAAGGATAAACTTTACATATGTCCTGGTGAAATCAACACGTTTCACTAAACCTGCCAGCTCGGCGTGGGCCGTTAGCCAAATTAGATTCACTTCGTCACTACACGTACTCAGCAGGCCGGATCGGGCGCATCACACCACGATTATTTTCAATATAAAGCCCGGAGCTATCGCCCCTCGACACAAGATTTATCACAACACACACTACAGCTCTCTCAACACCCATCACTCTAACCATCCATCTCAACCACCGATATGAAAACCGCTTTCATCTTCTTCGGACTTCTTGTTCTCTCACAATGCTCACACGCAGCAGTGGCCCGTGGTACCATGCGACAAGAAGAGTCGAATGACCCCACCCCAACGCCCACAGTCGCTGCTCCTCAGTTTCCGCAATTACCCGGCCTTCCTCAGCTTCCTGCCTTCCCGCAGATCCCCGGCTTCCCCCAGTTGCCGGGTCTACCGGCGTTCCCTGGACTCCCGCAGCTGCCAGCATTTCCCTCCCTGCCAGCCTTCATCAATCCCTTCGGAGGCGACCAGTCCTGTGAGGATTCGGAGCCGTTGTTCGACTGCACGTGCGTCCTGGTCGCCGATGGAGAGATTCAGGAGAGTGCGCTCGGTCCTTTTGGTGGTATGTTCATCGAGTCGAGATGTGCCGATACGGATTCGGAACTTGATTGTTCGACGTTTATCGAGGATAACAATGCTGATGATACGTTTTTCACAAATCTCGCTACTCAGTATGTAACTATGTGTGCTGGTGAGATGGCCGAAGAGGTAGCGCCACCTCAAATGGCTTCTGTCACGCCCACGCCAGAGGCCAGCGTTGAGCCGGTTGCAGCCGCCTAGTGCGCTTCGGCAGTTGAGGTAGAAAGAATAAGTGGCTGATGCTAGCTACATCCACAAAATAAATTTACTCTCGGGAAAGGGGTTTTTATACATGGTTTTGTTGTATTGTAGGAACGGGATGTTACAGGAAACGGATTCGCCCAAAGAGGCATTCTAAGTGTTTTACAATTCCAATCGGAATAGTGTTCTTGACAGTTGTTCCCTGTATCATATACGCATCGTAAGTATTGCTTCCGGACTTGGTATATCAGAAGAGAAAATCACGTATCTCAGAACGGAACCGTGGACGCCATTTGAATCAACCGTAGATCATTTTGTTTGGAGAACTTACAAGTTGATTAACATTACGGCTAATTCACATTTGACGCGTGAATGACATTTCTACTCGCCACTGTCGCGAAAAACATGATCGAGGCCGTGCAAGTTGTCTTCCGTTTACTGGAAGCCGTAATGGGACACCTCGATCTACCTGTCATCTATTAATTATTCAAAATTGATGATTTTGAAAGGTTTCAAAAGATAAAAAATATACATGACATGGGTTGCGGGACACAAACCCTTCCAAACGTCACGCGCACTCTTCTCCATCATCGTTGCAAGTTCATCGACGCACGCCCTGGAATAAACTATGGACAAAACTGCCGCCATATATCTCTGCCACGTTTTCATTTCTTCGGGAATAGCGCCTTGAGCAAAACACCACGCCTTCCCCCAATAAACAAGCTCGCAATGTTCACCAACCAATGTTCACGTCACAGAACTGCACCAATGGAATTTGACCGTCATTTATGTACAAAATATATTTACATGACATGCGTTTCTCCATGACAGCTCCGCCGAGTAATGGCTTCATCACTCATCAACCGCACAAGCGTGAATACCAAAGACGTGTATACGGCACCATTCACATTGTACCCCATGTTCACCATAACAGCTTTCCACCATAGTCAGACATAAATAACCGCCCAACGACCAAACCAGCCTATCCGCGCCAACACCGCCGCCATGTACAATGACATCTGCGGAAAGTTTTCCAAACAATTATAGCATCAACCATTCGCACTGCAACACACAACCCAATATATAGAAGCTTGCATACAACCTGCCGCAACCGTCGTTGCATTGAATTAGCAGCCCGCCACAAAATGAAATTCGCACTTTCCATCTGCCTGGCTCTACTTTTGTCGCAGGTCGCGCATGGCGCGATCCCGAAACATAGCTCGCAGCACGGCGTGAGCGCGACGCATGCGCTGCAGGTGACTTCGGCAAGGCAGACGGAGACGGAAGCCTCGCAGCGCATCCCGGAAATCTGTGAATTTCCGGTCGAATTTGTGCGTTGCGGATGCGTACTCGTTTTCGGCGGCTTCGAAGTGCAGACGCCTGCCGGTACCCAATTCCCCGGCTCTATCATCGACCTTTTGTGCAATGACGCCAACGCAAACCCGGTTCAGCAACTGCTCATTTGCGCACAGTTCAATCTGCCAAATGTAATGAGCTTCCAGACCGTTGCCGATTCCGTCTCCACCTTTTTCTCCATGTGCCCGCCGTACATCCCCGCCGTTATGGTCAACACAATCCGACAAGGCCTCTTGGCTCGAAACCAATAACTCATTCACTTCGTTCAACTCCCCGTGCCGTCGTTGCTGCGTTGGAGAGGTCTTCTAGAATTGCTGGGGATTTTAGAGGTACAGTTTTGGAAGGTGGCCGGTTTGGGACATTGGTCGTGGTGCAGACTTGTGCTTGGATGATGTGCGTGCAGATTTGGGGAATGATGCTGATGGTGCCTTTCATTCAATTTTGCCTTGTGCGATGACAGAGGATATTGCTAGTCTAGTTTTAAGTAACACACATTGTTTTAAATTGACTTGTTCTGCTCTTCATGCATTTCGCAAGTGCTCAAACTGTGCCATACATTTCAATAGGTGCTGTCGCCTTGAATGTATTTGGTTAATCATTTCGCCATTATGCTATTGGACTCGTTTGCTCAGTTTCGATGGTGGCACCAATGGTTTTCGGCACCGACAACCTTTACGACGGGAAAAGCTTATCAATTACCAGTACCATGGATCCTTCACATTTCATCTGGGCGAGCTTTAGATTTGGGATTCCGCCTTTCCAGAATTTTCAAAACGTATTATGAAACTGGGTCGTACGTGAAAATAATATTATTCATAGCTAGCAAAAAACCTATAAATACTCTCTCACTGAGCGGCGGACAGCACATCCCGAGCGCGCCGCCATAGCTCAGTTGGTTAGAGCGCTTGACTAGTACCGCAGATAGGATATCAAGAGGTCCCGAGTTCGACTCTCGGTGGTGGCTTTTGAAACGCCGGGATGCGATTGAATTTTTTCTGCAGATTGTTACCACTCACAATATTTTGATTTACAAGATATAGATTGGACCAATAGAAATTGAGAGCTGACTCCACCTTTTCGACTGCTTCAACGCACCTTGTATTCACTGCTTCTGTTCAGTCCCTTGCCAAGCATCTAGTCAATCTCCTGGGCATAACTAGACGCTATGAAGCATGGTAAACCATCATGGAGAGTCAAACTCAGGACCTCGTGACGGCTTGTTATTGTTACTAGTCAAGCGCTCTGGCCAACTGACCTATAGCCGCGCGCTCAGAACGCCGACCGGGCGGGGTCAGTGGTCTCAGCCGGCCAAGTATCAGATCCGACTCATGCAGCATGCCTCGTGTTATTCTACATCCGCCTCTTCTGAGACTTGTTCAGGTTCTCATTTCGGCTTGGCATACCCGCAGTGGAGACCAACACGAACAACTGTTT
This sequence comes from Asparagopsis taxiformis, assembly GCA_030407315.1. Classification (NCBI taxonomy): domain Eukaryota; phylum Rhodophyta; class Florideophyceae; order Bonnemaisoniales; family Bonnemaisoniaceae; genus Asparagopsis; species Asparagopsis taxiformis. The sequence goes on along the minus strand of JALQPE010000100.1, from coordinate 99,597 downwards.
TTTTGCGAACAATATCTATGCTTGAATGTAGATCTCTCAAACTCTCTGCATAGTTCCATCGTACAAATGATGAATGTCACATATCTATTCCTCTTTTCCAAGACCTCCTGATTTGAGCAGCTGTGAAAAGTAGTGAGTTGTTCATATGAATACTTGTCATTTCCGCCTGAATATAGCTTCAGTACAATTCGACAACCACGTGCTCGTTTAAGTGTCCACAGAAAACAGCAGAATAAGCGTTTGGTGATCTAGTCCATTGCGTCCAATCATCCAAGTACTCACTCTTATACACTATCGTTTGAAAACGACTACGGAGAAGTTCCCTTTCTGATTCTGCCAAACCGTTCTCATATTCAGTTTTCAATTACACATTGTCTGCATATCGATAGTAGTGCACGCTTCAACAGCCAAAAATTCAAACATTCATACTTCTCTATAATTGCATGCCCATCTTGTTCTTTGCCTCCCATAACATCTCAAAACCATCGGGGCATCATCTGGCTCAAGCAAGTCAGTTTTAACAATCTCGAAAAAAACCGATACATGAGTACAACTCGTCGAGAATGGCAAAATCCACTTCTTTCGTGAAGTGTCGCCGACCCCAACAGTTGTGATTACTTCCAGCATGTCTTCTAGAAATAGATGCCGTGATGTGGGCCTGACTTCTACTCGAAATCCTTCGAAGAAGACTTGAACGCACAATTTCTTCCAACGCACTGTGAAATATCTGTGTGCCAGAATGCCGATTCGAAGCCAGAACACACAGCCCGTTTCCTCCATCCCATCTTCCCTCTTGTGGTATAATAGCGACTGTCCATAATTTGTTGCAATTGAGAAAAAATTTCGGTTGTATAAGGGTCAATGTCCAGCAGAATCTTCAGCTTGTATCATCCACTGCAACTAATGCTTTAATTTGCTATATGATCATTATATCTCCATCCGAACCAAAGTGAAGAACGGGTATGTCAAAGCTTTCCTTCACAGGACATCTCGTGATTAAGACTGTTTCCCAATTCTGTAAGGATTTTAACGATTGGCCCCCATAGTGACTATCATTTTACATGCTTGGTAGCTTTAACCTTCACTTGACCTTTGTTCGATATGAGACAGCGTACTTCAATCAGAACAACGGTAGCATCAGCTTTCTGAATTTGATCATACCCTCCAAACTGAAGCGACAAGAGATAAATTTCAGTAGTAAGTTGTTTACAATTCGGTACAGTAATTTGCACAAGTATAACGCTACACTCGTGATGTTAGGTACAGTGCGTTGTTTAAGAAGAGCCAATTGAAGGTGTACTTACTTTGGATCATCGTATGCATAAATGGAGAGACACAATATGGAAAGACACGAGCGACGGTCCAGGGATATAGAAACGTAAATTCATCAGTACTTCAACGAGCGACTATATACCTTTTGGGACCAATAACTTCCAAGGAAAGTATGCATTGTATAAAACGCGACGCGACTCAGTATCGCATTTGGGCAAGACGTAGAAAAACGTAATCCGAGTTGTATGCGGGGTGCGATCGGGCGTGTTCGTCAGGTCTACTGGGGTTGGCTTTCATATAGAGCATGTCGAACAAATTGCATCGCTCTCTCTCGACAAATTCTACTTGGTTGCCAGAGAAAAATATAACAGGTGCAGGACATGGGTCGTCCCTAAAGTACTTTCTCAGAAATGGAAAAAGGGAGACATCAGCATCTTCAGCAGTTTCCCCCATCCAACTCCCGCCTCTCATTGCAACTAATGACGGGTTTTCGTCTCTAAGTCGACAGAACACAGTCCATTTTCCAAGCTCGAGCGGAAATCGGAGAGGAGAATGCGCGTCGAGTGGAAAGGAAAATGAGAAGCGAAAGGGGAAGCGTAAACCACGAAGAACATATCGGTGTCGCTTATGTGACATGGATTTTGCTCGAAACAATGACAGGGACCGGCACGAAAAGGTGAGGGAAAGTTGTTGCGAAGCGCATCGAACGAGCCGGAGCTTTCATAGCCATGCCGTTTCGCGCGTGGTGTTTCGTTCGTTTCTAACGGTTTACATGCGTTTTTTAGGCTGTCCATGAACTTGCGCAACCGTACGAGTGTAGAGCTTGCAAGAGGAAGTTTAGCAGGAACTTCAGTCTGACAAGACACTTGAATGTATGTCCGATGCGTCATCGGAATAATACTTTCGGATAGAGAGACGGATTGGGGATAATGTCGCATCAAGATGTAGAATAGCGCGCGGAGGGAGGCGATTGTCAGGTTTTTTATTGGTCCACATCTGCTATGATTTGATCCAGACTTTAGGATTTCAAAGCTCCATGATCGATTGGATAGTCTGAATTTTGTGCAGTATATCAAAAGACAAGGCGTTTGCACGTCTCTATATTGACCATGTAAATGAACTTGTATGGATTAGGCTTTGCGTCATAAAGGTCACGATATCTGATTTTAAAGTGTCTGAATTGCAGGCTTTGGTTATGCTTTTCAATAGATGTTGTGCCTCGCCCAAAGCATCGAGGATGAAAGAAGCAAAGAGCTAATTTCGCAATGGACGATTACAACCTGAAATTTGATGTGAATAGTCGTCAGTACAGGCAAAGCTAATTGTATGGAACTTAATAGTAAAACGTTCTATTAGGTACTACCTTCTTCCAGGCGCAGAAGTTTGACTATACTGGTTGCACTATCGTAGATAAGTCAATGACAAGTATAGATAGATGAGAATTAAAGCTATAACCATTTGCTGTTTCATCAATGATAGAAACAGTTTCCAAGAAACTGGAAACAGCTGAAGATAAAACTATTCTGCTGCTTATTGTAGCAACGCGGTTCGTTGAAGACAAGAAATCGCCGCCACTATGATACAGCGAATCATAAGTCGAGTACATGAAAGGCGAAACAGTGTACTTGGGGTACTTTCATCCGTAGATATGAGGCGATACAATAATTGTCGCGTACAACGGATGATGAAATTCGGGCAAACTCTGTGGGCAGGAAAGGACGTTACGTGCCGTAAGTCTATCGCAATGATTATCAGGGAGAGGCTTATGTATTGCATACTCTCCAGGACGCATCGGAATGAAAAATCAACAGGTGCGAGTAGTCTACGGTCCACTGCGGCTCGGACTAAAAAGAAATCTACAACCAGCCCTCCCCAGTAGGAGAAAGATTGGAGTGCTTGGAGGAAAGCAAGAGTATATATGTAAAAAGGAATTCTAGTACCAGGAGGGGTTTGAACCCTCGATCTCCAGATTCAAAGTCTGGCGTGATAACCACTACACCACAGGTACTCAGATGAGTTCTTACAGTTGTTCGTGGACGCTGGGATGATGAGATTTCAAGCTGCATATGATAAAATTCATTAGATCCATGGCATTTGGCAGTTTTGGTGTTGACTACCCCCTTGAGATTCATGCACACAAACACGAAAAAACGTGTTTGTTTCCACCAGTTGCAGAAATCATCTTGTGCCAACAAATATGAGTTATCTGCATCACTCGCACCGCCTGTGTACGTCATTAGTTCCGCATCGCGGGGATCAGATGCACGCACGGGACAATTGTTGCAAATTCAAGCGCGTATGGCAAGCAATGGATCATCGATAACGTGGCGAATCGTTTCGCAATATACGGACTGTAACAACAAATTACCAACGCTACCTTTAATCTCTTCTACGTTTTCTCTATAATCCATGCGTACACCATTTCCAATATCTACCCAATTGTATAATCACTGCCCGTCTTCAATCCATCCTGTCACATGCCAGGCAACGTACATGTGGTGCCATCTTTACAAACAAGTCCTTCATCGCAAATCCTGCACGCATCCTCACACGAATCCCCCATACCAACAGGCACAGCGCACCGCCCGATTCTATTTGCGCCCGGAGCAATTCTACATTTCAATCCGGTCGCACAGTGATCATCACTCGTACAATGTCCACATTTGCCGCTCTTCACAGCACATTTCCGGCCATCCTTACAAGCCAGATTGTCCCGATGACACGCCGAACATTCATCTTGACAATCTTCATCCAGTGCGCCCGTCGTCGCACATTTCCCCGTCGAACCGTCCGCGGTGCTGATTTGCTTACAGACCATATCACCCAAACAATTGTCATCGCGCGAACACGGACCGCATCTGTCCGATTTCTCCGTACATGTAGTCCCGTCAGCGCACGTAAGTCCCGCCCCGCAAATAGAACATTCGTCCGAGCAATCGCCGCCTTTGCCCGTTTCCGTTGCGCATTTGCCGACATCCAGATCTGCTTTTATCCGGCATTTCAGCGGCGGTTTGCAGTCTTCGTCCTGCCAGCACAGCGCGCATACCGGCGATTTCGGGATTTCACACACCCCGTTGTTACATGACAGTCCGAAATCACATTTGCTGCATTGCCCGGGACACGCGTCGCCTACATCCAGCAATTGTGTGCACTTGTTCCCACTGCAGACTGTCCCCGTCATACAATCCTTGGTTTGGTCGCAAATACCACACGGTTTTACAGGCTGCTTCATGCACGTCCTTCCATATCGGCAGATGAGCCCGTCTTCACATGTCACACATCTTTGCGAACAATCGCCATCCATGCCCATTCGTTTCATGCAACGCCTATTCGAGCATGACAAACCCGTTTCGCAATCTTCGTCTTTCGCGCATACACCGCATTGTTCCGACAAATGCCTCGCACACTTCCCACCCTTGCAGATGAGGCCTGTCGCGCATTCGGAACATTCCGCCGAACATGCATCGCCGATCTGGCCGATGCGGACGCAAACTTCCGAAAGACAATCTAATGGCCATTCGCAGTCCTGTCTGGTACTGCATTCGCCGCATTGTTTAGATTTTGTCGGCCGCAGTCGGCAATTCGAATCGATACAGACAAAGCCGTCGCCACATTTGGTACAGTTATCCCCACATTGCTGACGCGACCAGACGATCTTGTGACATTTTCCGTGCGCACATCTTAGATTGTGTTCGCAGTCTTCATCGTGGTTACAGACACCGCATTTCTTCTCGCGCGGGTTTCGACATATTTTTCCATTTTCACAAATCAGATCCTTGCTACACTTCTGGCAAGACCCGGCACAAAACTGGTCGACTCCGACAATTTTCACACAGATACCCGCATCGCATTTCAAACCGTCCATGCACTCATCGTCTGTTGCACACTCGCCACATTTTTCGGATCGCTCCTTCTCGCATCGTAGCCCATCCTTGCAGAACAGTCCCGATTGACACGAGATGCATGGATGTGTGCATTTTTCTCCAAGGCCAACAGCAGTGGTGCATGTGTTTCTCTTGCAGACCGTCCCGTCCACGCAATCCTCGTCTTTGATACATTCTCCACAGAGCGTGGCTGCACATTGCTTACCGTCCTTGCATTCCAGACCGTATTCGCAAGACGCACATTTTTCATCGCATCTTTCGCCAAGCGCTCGCTGTTCCGCACATATTCCTTCTTTGCATCGGAGCCCTTCCGCGCAATCTGCATCCTTTTGACAAGACTCACAAGCGTCGTTTTGATCCTTACGACATTTGTTGTTCTTGCATGACATTCCAATGGCACATATGTGGCATTCTTGAGAACAGCTACCCTTGTTCAACTCGACCAACTTCACACATTTTCCAGATTCGCATTTCAGATCCCCCTTGCATTGAATGTCCTCGCTACAATTTCCACATCGAGCCGTCTGATGATATTGACATGTCTCCCCGTCGCAAACAGTCTTTTCATCGCAACTCTCGCATGGGGCCTTACATGTGCCACCGACCTTTCTGGTTTTGATACATTTTCCGGAAACGCATGTAAGACCAGTTGCACAATCATATTCTTCTGTGCATTGCTCGCACATTTCTGCAGGTGCTTTCTCGCATACATCGCCGTTGCAAACAAGACCATCAGCACAAATCCAGCACGGGTCTGAACATTTTGTGCCAATACCGATAGTTCTTGCGCATTTTCCAAAAGAACAGCTCAGATCATCTGCACAATCGTCATCTGTTGAACACGCCTCGCATTGCTGAGAGACGTGCTTCCGACACACTTTGTCCTCGGCACAAATCAACCCAGCCTGACAACTCCAACATGCTTCCGAACATGGCCTGCCCGGTCCCATATCCACAACGCATTTACCGGACTTGCATGTGTATCCTTCGTTACATTTTCCATCGTCAGTACATGCGGCACATTCTTTCTCAGGAGGCATCTCGCATGTTTTTCCATCGTGACACACAAGGTTACTGCTGCATATTGAACATGGATCCGAGCATTTTCCTCCAAGTTTCACAGTCTTTCGGCACACACCGCTTATGCAAACCGAGTCCCCTTCACAGTCATCATCAGCCGAGCATTTGCCACACTGCAGATTAGGATCTTCAATGCAGGAGCCGTTCTTACACAACAAATTGTTCTTGCAAATATTGCACGCGTCCAAGCAATTACCCCCAACATCAACTGGCGTTGCACACTTACCCGCCTTGCATTCCATTCCTGTAACGCAATCTTCAGTTGATACACAATGTTCACATCGCGTTGATAAAAGCTTTTCACACGTCTTCCCATCTGCACCTTTACAGGTCAAGCCCTTATCACACGTCCAACAAGGGTCTCCGCAAAGACCATTCACACCTGAAATCTTTGCGCACCTTCCAGAGATGCACACAAAGCCACCATAATCCTTGCACTGGTAGTTTCCTCTACATTGTCCGCAATGTCTTGCCTTGCACATCTTTCCCTTTTCGCAATTCAGATTTTCCTGGCACGTCCAACAGCGATCATCGCAGCGCTTACCCGCTTCCCTGGGTTCTGCGCAAATGCCCGTATTGTCCATGTCCTTACATACGAGCCCCGTCTCACAATGTTCGTTTGAATGGCACGGTCCGCATATGTCATTCTTCGCTTTTGCGCATGCGCCATCTTGACATTTCAACCCCGGCTCACAGATGCGGCAAGGGTTCAAGCAACTTTCGCCCACACCCACTACTGTCGCACAGAGGGAAGTGCCGCCCGGTTTGTCAGTTTTACAGAGCAGACCGTGAGCGCATTGGTTGTCCGCTGTGCAGTTCTGGCACTCAGTCTTCTTATAGAAGCATGCATTAACATCACTGAAAATACATTTTCCATTCCAGCAACGGCCCTGTTGACAGTCTCCATCTCCTTGACATTGCTCACATTCCTTGGCACCGTAGCATTTGCGCTTGGAAGAATACGTCTGCTTGAAACATTTATTCTGCCAGCAAACATTCGAGTAGCATTGCCACGCATATTCACAATACATACATTCCTCTCGTTTCTTGAAATTTCTGTGCAAAACCTGCAACTCATCTCCATGTAGTTCAACACACGTACCGCTGACGCAGGAACTGGAATCGCAATCATCGTCACCTTTACACAAGACCAGTCTGGAAGTTTCCTGTGATTTTCCAAACCAGAAGTTATCAGCCTGTCTGCGCCTCGAAAACTCCAGGAGGGACTTTACAATCGGAGGCGTACGTACCGCCTGTGCAGAACCGCAGGCAATCAGGAGGAACGCTATAATGAAAACCTGACATAGGCGAAAGCCAGCGTTCGCCATGGCAGAAGAAGATGGACCTCGATGAATAGAATCTGTGCTGCGTGGCTCCGGAGGCTTTCAATTGTTCACGATGCAGGATGACACGGTTTGCGATTGTGGAAAGGGAATCATGGGAGTGAGCGCACTTGTCAGCGTGCAATGCTTGTGATATTACGAGCATAGCTGTGCAATTCATTTGTGTTACGATTAGTGTGAATTGGTATTTTGAGTGATCATCGACCACCACACTGACAGGCTGATGACTGCGCTTAGTCTGTTTGAGGAATCATGGACGCGGAGACCGTGTATTGAGTGAACGGGTGTCTGCTGAAATATTTTGGCTCGTATAGTTTGTTGGATGAAGTGGCTCGAAGTCTATGCCCGAACGAACGCGTGCTGATTATCCTCGTCGCTGAATTGCGCACGTGATACATTGTCCATATTCATTATAGCAGCCGCAGACTACGACCAATGTCATGCGTGATCATGTCGCGAAATGTACTTCCAGAATTTGTACCTTCCACACAATCACCGTTAACTTTTTTGTTTCCTACTGGAAATCAACTTGACACCAGCGAGAGCTTCGCAACGGACGCAAACAAAATACACACCAGCTCCTAAAAGATGTTCTAGTTTACTTCAAAGTATTACCTGACAAAGTGGGGTACAACTAAGCCCAAAATCTGGCTAACCAAACTCAGATGGAAATTTCAAGTGCCTCAACAGCTTCCTTGAACTCCTTCCTTTCCTGTGGGCCTCTCGTACCATCACTATCAAATGCGTTCAGCAGTTTCTTAACGACAGGCCTCTTCCTGCGCTTGCAAACGCCATGAACACACCTCGAATTGACGGAGCACGGGCGACAGGGCGGAGCACATCTTTGGTGCAGCCTAGCAAGTCTCACACAACGGCCAAGGCCGAAACGTCCAGTCCTTCGACAAATGGTGCCATTCCTGCAATGGCGGCTGCTCCTGCAGCGACGACACCTACGGAAACATCTGTTAATAGACGTGGGTGAAGATGTGACGCATCGTCCAACAAGACATCTACCGCTACGACATTGGCGACCTGAAGCACATCCCGCGCACTGTCGACGACGCCCAAAGCAGAAGCCCCTGCGGTTGCGGACCGCACAAACTCCCTTCCTGCAATGACGGGACTTGCATTGGAAGTTGTTGCCACATTTACTGCACTCAGGCCTGGTGGCACAGCGCGCCAGAGCATTGCGGTGCTTCGTGATGCACAGGCCGCTTCGGCATATACCGGATCGGCATTGAGATTTGAAGCGACATTCATCGCAGTTGCGGCGTTTGGGGAAGCAGCGACCAAACCGAGAGGGCGTCGGAATGATGCAACGACGGTGGTAACATCTTTTGGATGCGCATTGAGAAGATCTGCGGCAACGAGAGCATTCACGACGTTTGTGCAGCATGTGAGAGACCGTTCGACAGCTTTGAGTGAATTTCCCGCGCGGACCTGTGCATCGTCTATTGACACATGCGCCGCTGCGGCAGTGAGCAGGGCGCGAGCATCTAGCACACTGACGTCTGCGATTGGGACTAAAGCAAATTGCTGCACGACCTGGGACGACACAGCGGGCTCTTTGGCACCTTCCGACTACACAACGTCGATTGCTACCACAGAAGGAGCACTCCGTATTGCATCGACGACGACTGCGCCCCAGGTTTGCACGACGGAGACATCTGCCACCACGGCAAATAAGGCCATTGCGACACCGCGTGTTTCTGTTGCAGGACCTGCACTCAGGGCGACCCGAACGGTTACGACAGAACGATTGTACATTTCTAACTCGTCCCGGTACGCAACGCTTGTGACGACAGATAAGACCAGGGCGGCAGCGAGAATTAGATCGGCAGGATCCACAAACACCACGACGCCTATTGCAAGCACGAACTGCGCCGTCGGTGTTCCTCGGAACACAGACTCGAGCAAATTTGTGAACAATTCCACGGCAGATTCCCGAGCGACATTGTCTGCCGGCATTGCAACGTACACAGTTTCGACGACGGGATGTTGGATGGCCTGTGCGAACTGTTTCTTCTTCTTCGGCACCGTCGTCGTTGTCATCGTCAAGTTCGGTCAGAGATTCGTCAAGGTCGTCAGTGGGATCGCTTTCGTCTTCCAAATCTTCAGAAGAATCATCGAAGTCCATTATATCAACAGAAGTTTCATCTAGGTCAACCAAATCGTCGGAAGATTCATTGAGATCATCCAGATCGTCAGAGCTTTCGTCCAGGTCGTCGTCTAGGTCCTCGGCATGATCTAAAACTTTGTCCAGACTTTCATCATCATCAATGAATTCGTCGTCCGATTCATCATCATCATCGAGGCCGTCTGAAGACTCGATATCAGCGTCCAAGTCGTCTTCCCAGTGTTCGGCAGTTTCGTCCGAAAAGTCATCAGAGAAATTTGAATCATCTGCGAGATCCTGTGGCAATTCCGAGGCATCCTCCACCAGTTTATCCGAGACATTTGGAACGGTATCCGTTTGAGAGACGTAAGTCAGCTGGTCTGGAGAACCAGACAGAAGCTCGAGTGGGGTATTAAAGGGAGTGCCGTTTGGAAGATCACCATCAGAACTGGCAGTTTGACAGATAATGGAGAGCAAAACGAGTAAGACATATCGAAACATTGCGAGCTGAGGAAGTGTTGTGAATGATGGGAAGGCATGATGGTCTGGAGCACAGACTGGAATGAATGGTATTTATATCGAGGGGATAGAGGAAAGCGATTCGATAGAGAAGATGCATCTGGTGGTGGAGAGAAGCTCGCGGTCAGCGCGACTTCCGAGATGCGGGAATTGGGGAAACGGTACAGTGATCAGTCAGATATATCTGTCTCGGCATGCTGAGTGTGTGCAAGATAGAGAGATTGATGAGAGACGACGATTGCATCTTTGAACAAAGATGACGAGAGGAAGCTTGAAGTAATTGCGGGGCCAATTGGTTTCGAAAAATTGCACTCATTTCAAGGCAACAATGATGCACGGATTGCCTACGAGTCAATAGTTGTGATTCGTCAAAGAGCTTACAGATGCAAGGTGAAGCAATTTTTACAACGTGGGCACAACGATTATGTTACACTGCGCGCCTTACGAACCAACCACCCACCACTAAGATGACGCCTCGTCGCTCGACGCGCGTTGAATCCAACATTTGTGTTTTCCACGCGCAAACAACGTACATAGATACCCTAACCATGCAGGTCATAGCTTGAACCTGGCCAGCTGCAACTCCCCGACAGCCAGACACATGATGATTTCCCCCATATCTGTTGCTTGTCTCCTACTCCTCGTCTCTTCCGTTTCATTTGCGGAAGTCAAATGCCCCAATAACGTTCCAAACCGTCTCGACAACCTTCCAGACCGAACGTGTGCAGTCGGTACCGACCCTGCCCTTTCCCGCCTGTCTCTAAGTACAAGCGAACAACGTGAAACCGCCACGACCCTCCTCAACTACATTTCACAGGTTGACGGTATCGTCACAAACCAGGTCAGCGAGTCTACTGGGGGAGATGAAGTGAAGTTCACAACCTGCCAAGTCAACCGAAACAGTCAAAATTGGCATGTCGATGTTGAGTTCCATTTCTGTACGCGTGGGTTGCCGAAGCCCAACTTGGGTTGTGTTACCGACTTGGATTTCCTGCCAGACAGTGTGACTGCAAGCCAAAGTGATATATTCGAAGCAGTGCTGCAGCGCTCCGAACAGCTTAAACAAGTTGCTCCCCGGGCTGCCCGCGAGTTGAACCAGCCATGGGCTGTGAACGCAACACGCGGAACAGGATTTGAGTATGACATTCGTCAGCAAGCTTGCACATTCGACTTTGCCGGCGCGATTTTTGTGCAAGGCAACTGGCATCTTGTCAATAGAATCACCAATGCCCCACGAGAGGCTTCTTTGCCGACTAGAGAACGAGAGACAATCTACGAATATGCACGCCTCAATGGAAACGGACGACTCCAGTTTGTCAATTTGAATATCTCAAAAAAAGTGGAACGGGAGACGGTCTCAACGATCGGAACTACCATGAAACTTCTGTCGACTGGTGTAGCAGCAACTGCAGTTTTCGAAGACATCCTACCTGAAAATAACCCTGCCATCATGAAAGCGCTTCGAGATGGCGAACATCAAGTCCAACAAGCGGCCGACGCCACTACACCAAGTAACATTGCAATTCTGGCGCTTCCTCTAGCAATGAACCTCGTACCCGTTGCACTGATCGCCGATGTGAACACGATCGGCATGCTGATCTACGCGCTACTCACAGATGTTCTAACCGCAGTTCCACTCGCCATCAAGGGCATTGAAGTACTACTGATCGGTTTCCAGCGTGAACGTGCCCTAATCACGCGCATATCCGGTGGAAACTTGGAAGCCCTTGGAGAGGTATTCGAACCCAACACAACCAAAGCCGCAGAAATCTTGATAGCCGAATGTCAGGCCACGCAGAATCTGAAACCGATCGGTATAACCTTCCTAGTTGTCGCGCTGCTCTTCATGGTTGGCGGCGTGGCAGCCGAGTACTGGGCCAAGGCATGGGTACGACGCAAGCGGTTCGGAACCAAGGTCGTCAGCGAGGACGGCTGGGAAGGCTCCGATTCCGAACTGGGCAATGGCAGCGCAGGTGGCCTATCAGGCCCGTCTAGTGGCGGTCCGCAGCTTGGTTCCCCGCAAGCCGCAGGGCTTATCCTCGCGAGAAGCGGTCAGAACATTGCGGAAGAGACGCAGAGACGCGCTGTTCATACCAGTCGATGGGGCAGTGGAGGGTCGGCGGGTATTGGCGCTATAGATGTTTCGGAGAGAGGAACGAGGAGAATTACGGGTCGTGAGAGAGAATTGGCAGAGCGGTCGAGAGATATGGATAGCTGGGGTCAAGGTGGACATAGTAGATGGAATGGTCCGGATGGATATGATGACAAGATTGAATAAGTTTATGAATATTTGTGTAGAGATTTCGAGAGTTATTGTGAGTGTTTAGAAACTGTCAGGATGTTGCGTAAAATACTGCATATGGATAAAGACCCGTTCGATACTCGCGGCGTTGTTTATTGGCATTGCTGAGCCGTCAACTGCGTGGAGAGATCCTCAATTTTCGCAACACTCCGCGTTCTAGTCAGGAACGACCAAATCTTACCGGGAGGCGTTCATTATTTCGCACGATATTTGTGCCATAACCAAGGACATGAGCAGTATGTGGCTCTGCCACCATACGGAACGATGCGGTTACCTATCTGTTGACTATGAGAGAGAAGGAAACTTTTATTGCAACTATCACCCTTAAAGGATAACAGTCATCCCTCTCTAAATCAACTGTCGAATATGCGCTAAGAGTGCTTTCTCTCTATCCAATTCCAGGCTGGCATTCTTCGACGCAACCTTTGCGAACCGATTGGCAGCTGTCCAGTTCATTGGGAGATGGCCCACGCGTTACGATCACTCACGTGTCCTCGATGAACCTGTCGCACACTGCAAGTCCTCAGGTCCGGAAGCTTACATTTCCAGACTTAATGAATCAGTGAGAAGCACATGACAGGCACTCATTCTCTGTGTAACAGCGAGAATTCTAGGGCCATAGCGACTCGGTAATCTGCAGCGTTTCTGTCACCAAACCAGTTTCTGAGACGTGTTTCCCCCCGCCCCTGTTTCCTCGATCTCGATCTCTATACCACCTCAGTGCCACATGGAGATTATTCATACGTGTTCCATATTATACAACAGCGCTATAATTCTCTCGCTTCGCACCTATGCATGCTCTGTGTGACATGATAAATCTAAAACATGCCATGCCGCATCCAATCATATCGCTTGAGAACCACTGCGCATCTCGATGACTCTTTCAAACCCAATACAATACACCATCATCTCCAGACAAAATTCAACAATCCTCCAGCGAAACGGCGACATTATCTCACAACCGCATGTCCTATACCAAAGCAACTCATCTGCATAACGACGTTGCAGAATACAACGCCGGGCCGCAACACCATCTCGACAAATTGCGTCGCGGAAATCGATCCAGTGCCTCGAAAATGGCGACGACTACCAGTGCGAAAGCCCGCATAATTCAGTGTATAAATACCGCGCTGCGCAAAATCCATTGACATATGAGTTCTCCACAGCCGCAAGGGAGCAAAATGAAGCCGCAGCACGAAAATGACCCGAATCGCCAAAGGCGTCTATGTCTCACTTTGATCATTCGTAAATTGCACCGCTTCAAGTCCGCGCGAAATTACCGGGAGACATTCCATAACAGAATGCTATCTTGCGTGTTGGTCATGGTGGTTGCGGAAAAATTCAGACGCGTAAGATGGCCGATGCATTCGCTTAGACGAAAACTGTTACTATTGTTAATGAAGCAATTGGCGCGTCAGAGAAGGTTACCCGAGCTGGTGATTGAGAAGAGGATGTCGTTTGGTTTCCAAACACCACGACTGGCTTTATGGGCTCGAGTTGATGGAAATGGTAAAAGGTTGGGTTCTTGTACGACGTTGTACGATTAACGGTTGTGTGATCGAGGATAGCTCGGAATGACAGATGTGTTGATTGGAGACATGGCGGGGCGGGCAGATGTAGTCGGACTGGAGTTGTTGACTGCTGTCACGGGAATCGAGTTGGGGACTGACTACTGCTTGGATGCGATATTGTGACAGATGTGGCTGTGAATAACATTAGATGAACCATCGCGATGGAGCGGAAATCGTCTGCGGTCCCACAAAGTTTGCATGTGTATCCAGAGAGGGAATAACGACTTGGGAATGCCAATCTCCGAGACGAGAGCGAGCGCAAGTTTGACCGATTCACATCAATCTTGTTGGACAATGGTATTTGAAGTGCACCGATCCGCTGCAGAATATCACGCGCAAAGCGTTGCTTATTAAATTTAGTACATGTAGCAGATATTAAACCATTTCATTATCATTCGACATACCAGTTAACGCCCCCAGGCAGCTCGGTAACAAACGACGTTATCAACCCCTCGAAGAATTGCATCCATACCGATTACTGCACCGACCAAGGCGAGATCTCACAGCGCATCTACATTGCACAAGCCTGTGATGCAATAAACGATCCAGCTTCCATGTCCCCCGCCCGTATGAAAGTTGCAGAAAAGCTACACCTACCCGTCCATACGGGTGACACGAATTGCGGATAGATGCTCTACACGACGCCACACACCCGACGGTCTACCCGCGACTCGAGCAGTTTCACTTTTCGCGTCCGGAGGTTGCAAGCAAAGATTCTCGACCCAGCAAGCGCATTGAACAAGTAGCCGGCCAACCACATGCCGGTATCAAACACAAGCTCAACTCTTGCATTTTCATAAACCATCACACAAACGCAAACCAGCCGAGCCGAGCCGAGCCGAACCGAATCGAATCGAACCGCAAGTCCAGCCGCACAACATAAAAGCTATTCGTCATCTTTACATGCAAGGCGATGGAAACCTCGAGCAAAGCACACAAATATCTCGCGATAAATTACTATATCCAACACCAATCCACACATCAAAATTTCCTCCCCCAGAGCCGCCAAAGGAAGCTGAGAAACGCATTGGCGCATCTAGAACACACCCGACCGCAACCATCAACGACGCTGAGCATAGCCGACGCCGCTAAAGTTCTGCCAACTACACTCGGAAAGACTCAAGGGGTCTGGTTCGGTCGGGGCGATTTCCAGATCATATTTGCCGGGCTCTCTAGCCTCATCGCGATCGGAACTTGGGGCGTCATCTTTGCGCGCAGGGACACCGATAGAGCTAAAGGTACGCCAACTGCTGTCCGAAAACGTGAGGGGCTCTGGTTCTGCAAATGCGCTTTCGAGGTCGTATTTAGCGGCTTTCAATTTCTGCTCGTCGCGATCGGCGCGTTCAGCATCTTCCTTTCGGAGCCCGTGCGGGTCTGCAAGCATGATGACAAACAGGGCTGCGCAGGCGACATAGGCGGCGATGAAGAAGACGCGTAGACGACGGGCGGAGAGGGAGACTTGTCTCGGGACGTGACATTGGCCTGTTTGCTGGAGATATTTGCGCACGGTGGGGAGCTTTTCCTCGGCGCCGAGGTCGAGTGTGGCGCGATTGAAATGGCGCGTGAGATTGGAGCCTTTTGGAAGGACGAAGGAGATGCCGCCGGGGAAGAAGGGCTCGCCGGTCGGGAGTACGGTGCCGCAATAACGGCCGTTTGCGGCGTTTTTTATCGTCGCGCTCGACGCCAGGAAGTAGTCGCAGCTCTTGTTGGCGACCATCGCATGGCCGGTGGTGTAGTCGTCGACGAAGACGGCCTGCGGTGCGCCGGGGGATCGGTGGCAGTCACTGGTGGTTGCGCGGGGAGACGAGATGAGGCGGTTAGATGGATGGGTTGGGGGAGGTTTGGATGGTATGGTATGGGATGGGATGACGTACGGTTGTGTGAGCACGTTTCGCCAGAGACTCTCCACGGCACCGCCGCGGGGTATGCATACCTTGCTGTTGTGAAGACGGCATGATTTGACGTCGTCGATGGATCGAAAATCGGAGATGGCATCTTCCTGAACGAGGGAGGCACTGATGTGAAACAAATAGCAGTCGGTTAGCGATGAGTTGACGATCATGAGTGAGAAAGCAATGCAGCTGGACAACATACGTCATGACAGCTTCATAGGCGAGAACGAGGAAGAGGCCACTGAGAAGAATGATATAATTGACGACCCATTGTCTGGTCGATTTGGCATCACCGATAATCTCTCCAGTAGAAGACTGACCAATAGTCCATTTCACTAGACAAAACACGAAAACACGGTGAGCAACAAGCGGAATGACAAAGACGCGCGACAGCGGACAAAAACGTACAGACACTCTTAGTCGCTTTGCGAATACGATACAACGGG
The DNA here is from genome assembly GCA_030407315.1 of Asparagopsis taxiformis. Lineage (NCBI taxonomy): Eukaryota > Rhodophyta > Florideophyceae > Bonnemaisoniales > Bonnemaisoniaceae > Asparagopsis > Asparagopsis taxiformis. The sequence continues at coordinate 83,172 of JALQPE010000100.1, read as the reverse complement.
GGGTATTTCAACGCAAAATGTTTTGCGCGTTGATACAAGTTTTCCTCACGCTGCAGCGGTTCAAACGCATGTTTGACAGGCGCGAAGCGACCGTCGATCATCTTCAAGGTGATAAAACAGACCATCAAGCCTCCAATGAGCGCCCACACGGCGGGGGAGAATGCGCGAAACAGAAAGGTACCATCACCGGCGGGGAAGATATTATCCACATGAATCAACATACCGAAATCATCCACGAAATACGGCGACACAAAATCCACACGACCAAGTCTCTCTGAATTTTGAATCCACCCACCCGTACCAATATCACATTGACATTGCGGACTATCCCTAACACGTCCATCCAACGTACATTTCTCCATCTCATAAATAAACCCCGAAAAGCCCTGATTGCGCACATCCGACGCATTGAACAACCGCAACGACGCGCACGTAAACCCCAAAGCGTCCTCCAACAACTTGAGATAACTAATCGCCAGCCCCGAAAACTCATAACGATCCGTCTTCGACCGCTCCCGATACACAATCGGGCTCTCCAGCAACGTGCAACAGCGCAACTGCACGCCGTCCAACGGGCGTGCACGCGGGGTCTGCGCCAGCACAACGGCAAGTATCGCCTGAACAAAGAGCAATTTCCGCCAGACCATCTCTGCCAACTACCAACCACGCGCCATTGCGCCCGTTCGCCCGCACGCCTTTTATGCGCCGCAGTACATCAGCCATGTGAAACCGTATCCTCGCGCCGATTTACCATCTTGCTATGACAAGTCGTCCACCGCAAACGCGGAATCAAGACGGAGCGCGAAGACATGTATGCACCCTTCGCTCCGCGTATTGCGTAACCGAGCGGGCGTTTGTGTATGCCGCATGCGCATCGGACGTGGAATGACCACACAGAGATACGTCGCGTTTCGTTTTCCGGTCTGTTTCGATCCCATCCGGCGTGAAACAGCGGTGCGGCGGTTTACAGTCGTGAAACAAGGATGTATCCGCGCATTGCGTGATGGCGCTTGCAACTTATGCTACGTGTACGGCATACACGCACACACCCGTGCCAACGCGCTGTCATTCGCGTTTGTTCCCCCTGTTTTCGTACGGCGTTGGCGCATACCCGTACATAGTCCGCCACCTGTCGTTTGCACAGACGCTTCCACACCGTCCAAATGCATCCGCTTCCTGCGCTGGATACTTACACGACACCCGTTTCACCTCAATCTCCGGACAAGGCGCGTCATAACTCCAATCCACATCGGCACGTACGGCAACCAGACAACTTACTGTCCGACGTCGTCCACGCATGCATTTACCCCATCGCGACGCCTGTTGCCGTGTGATTACCGCTGCGCTCGCTGCCCATCGCTTGCATTCGCGCTTGCTTCCCGGGCGCGTGCGCGATGCTGTACCATGCGCCGTTGCAACCGCATGTCGTGTGAAGGATGCTTGGCGTAGCGGTTACTGTTTCCGCCCTGTTGCGTCGGTTTCATTCCGCGCCGCAACTGACGCAATGCTTCTGTATCGACGTGGTACTGCGACCGTCTTCCGTCTCTGTGTGTAATTTCAATGCATGCACGCTTTGTCGTTTGTTTCCCAGCTTACCCATGTCCGACACAGCGGCCGAGTCGTTGCGTGTTGCAATTTGCAAGTCAGGTTTGTATGCGTCCAGCGCATACTCTCTCCGTCCCGTGTCGTTGTGCTGCACGACGCCCCGCTCCAAATAGACCATTCTGTGTATAGCGCACTAACGACGTATGTGTCGCACATGCATGCTTTCCAGCCCCGTGCCCCCGATCCATCGTCCGCGTCCAGCTGGTATGCATCAACTGAGCGTGCTTCCTCATATGCGTCACCATCCAGTGTAGGCTTCCCAACGCCAGCAAAACATGCATTGCGCTTTATTTCGACTGGGTAAAGTACTTCTCGACAAGCGTCTTCCCACTCGTGCTCATCATTTACTGTGCCCGTCGCGCATACACTGAGTACCACCTCTTCCGTCACACATGCAGCCACCCGCTCCGTCGATTCCATATCCATCTCCGCTGTATCTACTCGGTACTACAGCTATCCAGGTCGGAAGCGAGCCATTGGCGAGCGATACAATGCATGCATGCAATCCTCAGGCCAACGCGTCTAATGTGCCATAGCCATCGCGCCGCACAGCTTCATAGCCCTCTTTCGAAAACCATTCGTACATCACCAAACGCGCCTCATCGACACAAATCGCCGTCGCGACCAACGTGTCGTGTCTCATCCCTTCAATTGTCCATGTCCGTTGCTTGACAGTATGCAATCACACCCTTCAAACCCCCATTTAGGGCATGATCCACCTCCAACTGTCGGCAATTCATCACATCGTACATGTACACCTGTAGTATGAATCACGCGTTCGTTGTGCATTTCAAACGATGCAACTGTCATCCGATGCACCCTCAACCATCATCCATCTCCACGCATACCCACACCAACGCCCATGTCCATGCACGCTCCATCAAGGTCGACGTGGACAATTGCCCTGCCCTGCCCTGCACTATGCTGCGTCGCGTTTCACGACCGCCTCCCATATTGACCAGAGGGTGTCCCGAGCGTCACCACTGCCCCTTCTGTGACATTGTTTGTCAAATCAGTTTCGTTTAGTCCGGTGATCAGAAGCATGTGCAGTGCTGCGAGAGCGCTTGAAGAGGGGAGCGGCGGTGTTGCGAAAGATGTTGCGGGTGCAGTAGAACTGTACGAGCGGTGCGTTGCGGAGGAGGACAACTATGATGCGATGTACAGATTGGGGGATATTCAGGCGTGCGGCGGATGGAGTGGATAGAGACAGGGGACGAGCGATAGAGTTGTTGGAGAGGGCTGTGGAAGAAGATGCAAACTGCGGTGCGATGTTTGAGCTTGGGCGACTACTAGGTGAGTGTGATTGTGGAGATGAAGTGCAGATGGATGTATATCGTGCAGTAGCATTACTGGAGAGAGCTATCAGCGAGGGGAATCATGTGGGGGCCATGGTGAATCCTGGAGAGATGCTATCAAGTGGTAGTAGTGCTGTTGAACAAGATATATGTCGTGCGGTAGGGTTGTACGAGCGAGCGATAGAAGCAAAGTGATGTATTATCTCGCAAGGATATTGGAAGATGGTGCGGATGGTGTTGCGAGAGACATCGACCGTGCAGTGTCGCTACTCGAGAGAGCGATAACAGAAGGAGAACATAGTGATGCAATGTATGAACTGGGACGATTATTCCAGTTTGATACTGAAGGAGTTGAACAAGATTTACAGCGAGCAGTATCGTTATATGAGCAAGCGATCGAGGATGATGCAAATTGTGATGCAATGTACAACCTGGTAACTATACTGCAGGATGGCGGACATGGTGTCGAGATGGATGTATGTCGTGCAGCGGCATTGTTGTAGCGTGCCATCGATGAATGGGATAATTGTCGGGCCATGGTTGAGCTCGGAGAGATGCTGAAGCGTGGCTCCGGGGTGGGTAGAGACATCTGTTGCGCCATCCAGCTATACGAGCGAGCCATCGAGGAGGAAAGTAATGCTCGTGCAATGATGAATTTGGCATCCCTCCTGGCAAAGGGTGGTGATGGTTTCGAACAAGATGTAATCCGTGCAGTGGCACTATATGAGCGAGTTGTGGATGAGTATGACAATCCGTACGCCGAGGTGTATCTTGGAAGAATTCTAGCGTACGGGGCGCGCGGTGTAGAAGCAGATAGAGGTCGGGCTGAAAGACTATTGCGCAGGTGTGCAGAGCGGAATCTAGAGGGGGATGTGGATGTGGTCAAGGAGCTTGCCGAGTTGGTGATATCAGTGAAAACTAGCACGGAGGAGTGAGGTAATGTTGAGTGTTGAGTAATATGAATATAGCAGAGCTCTGGAAGTGTAAAACTAAATCAATTTGAAACGTTGTTGTTGGTGATGTGACGCAATTTGTGTAGTTTAGATGTGTGGACAACGGGCTACATGTTTATCTAGCGGGGTGTAGGACGGGACGAGGAGGGTATAGGCGATGGAGCGATGGGAAAGTTTGAGAGAGTGGTGAAGACGTTGTGTCGTGTTGATTCGAAACAGCCGAGAAATTTTGAGATCCATGTTCAGCTGAAGTATGGATATGTTCTGTGCGAGAGCGATTGGACAGAAGTGGCTGGCTAGTGTCTATCGGACAAGTGGCCTCATATGAGGCCACATTTTACCACCCTAGTTTAAATTGAAAAAATAAACGATTAGCTCCAATTTTGCCAGTAGAAGACTCGCCGGCGAGATGGATGGTGTGGCAAGGCAGAGTGAATGCTTAAATTTTAATTCTCACGTCAGCAAACCACAACTCCATTGCAATCCAGAATGTTGATAATGTTAGATTATCCTCGGATTCGCACCTTCCCATACCCACAGTGTTTTAGGTAGCGTGAAAGGTGGCCACACTAATATTGGTTCTCTGATGTTTTTTCAGACCACAACCTAAAGTTAATCAAAGCACCAGTGCCAGCCAGAACATGTAATTTTCAATTACAGACAGTTTAGATAAATTAAAGTAGGTTTGGATTACTCGTAACTTGGAATAATTACAGTTAGAATTATAAGTATGCAAAGTTCGGGTAACTAAAATTGAGGCTGAATAGGGGGGTCGAAAGACACGCTGTCATTCGGCTCGCCGCCACCGGCCAGCGCGCGACAGGCCCGCTGAGTGATGGCCGGGTTGAGGGACAGCGTGTCGCTAGGGGTATGCGAGTGACAGCCTGTCGCACGAAGTATGCAAAGTTCGGGTAACTAAAATTGAGGCTGAATAGGGGGGGTCGAAAGACACGCTGTCCTTCGGCCCGCCGCCGCCGGCCAGCGCGCGACAGACCCGCTGAGTGATGGCCGGGTTGAGGGACAGCGTGTCCCTAGAAAACTGGAGATGTCGTACTGTACGGTGCCGTTCTTGCAAACTAGATCGGGCCAATACTAGTTTACGCTATTTCCGGACGTTCACAGTGAATCAAATCGCATTGTTGTACGAATGTATGGCAACTGTTGTTCCTAGTCTGTTATATCTATTTTTACCAGAAAAAATTTGAGAAAAAATCAAAGACATTTAATCAAGCAGCTAACATGATACTCAAACTATGCGTAATTCAATGCATTCAAACGGGCCAAAAGCAAACTATCAATTCTGGCTTCCACTAGGGCCAGCTCCTGTAGTCGTTGAGCGGCGATTGGCGCGGGGCACGACCTTTCCATGGTTGTGGCACCCCTGTCGCACACTAACCTAAGTTTCCGGGACTTCTGGTGTCGTATTGATCAAAAAATGGAGGTTGGCTTTCACCTTACGCGCGGCCCTATTTCTATTTGCAAGGCGTCTGAAGAATTTTAGCTCCACACGCTTCACAAACGGTCCCCTTTTGTACTCATATTTCGCTTGGATTTAGATGTACTCCCCTTTGGACGCACAACCTGCCTGAAAAGCTTCCATCGAAACAACTTGTTCTCCAAATGCGAGAATATAAGAAATATCCGAGTCGAAACGTAGATTGTTCCGGCCACCGTCGGTAGTGTCACGGGGTATAGGGAAACGTATTTTGAGAGTGACTAGATGTATAACATCCAAATCAGAGACACGAAGGACGCGATTCGGGGCCAAATTCCGAGTTTGCGTCTCGTACGTTGGCACAACACACTTGAAGAATGCCAAAACAGCATCACGGCGTAAATCAGCTGTCTGCTTCTTAGCTCAGTCCATGAACGACATGTCATTTTCTTCTAGATATTTCTTGTCCTCGATATATGTGAATGTAGTTAGGCCACCAACGGTCAGTGCAAAATGAATGATAGTTGAAATAACGTAATAAACACAGCTATTAACGCCCACTTGGGTCCTATAATGGAGAACGTCGTTCATGTAGTTCTAGTTCATAATTTGCCACGTAGAACCAGTGATGGCATCTAAAACGGACTTCACGACTGACAACATGTCTCCGAAACCTTGTGGCGACTGTTGACCAAGGCTAACGGCCCAATAGATTCTTGCAGAACTGAAACCTCGGAGCGACGAGTCGTTACTCGAAACAACGAGGCACCAATGACGTTTATGGGCCATTCGAATGAGTACGGTACGAGTATCACTGCAACGTAGAAGTGGACTGATACGGTCCACAAGGCCAGATAATATGTTTTCTCTTAACGTCTTCTCTGCCTGCGTAGCAGCACTGATGAACTTGACAGATGTCGACGGCGGGACGACCACAGTGCCTAATGGAAAGTCCATTTGTGACAGGGCACCCAATAGAATGTGGTCATCCATCATGTGATCATTCCTGACTTGAAGTAGCCAATTAGGAACGAGATCGTTTGCGCTCCGTGCGCTGTCACTACTCTTGAAGATTTTCTCCACGTATTGACAGATATATTCGTTATCCGTGTCGACCCCAAGCGACTGGAGTCGTCGTGTAGTGGGCGACAGCGATGGAGTTAGGGACATCGTGGTGCGGCAGTAATAGATAGGACGCGATAGTAGATGTTACGCTCTCTCAGCTGCCCCTTTTATGTTGTTCTTCTATCGGACCTGCTCACTCCCTGCATAATCTTGGAAAGTCTATCGAGCTGTTAATCTTCCTCATTACCGTAGAAATACAAATACTGAATTCTCATTGGATATGAACATATCCAACAATAATTGATGTCATGTACAAAAATAGTACTTAATTCTCATTGGACAAGGAGTCATCCTATTGCTATTTATATCATGTACATTTTGGCAGTAATTTGAACAGCTCGCTAGCAAAATAGTCAGTATACTCATCAAAATGAGTATACATCTCGATTTTTTTATTTTTGATAACTGCTTCTGAATAGTACTGAGTGTCTTTCTTCTCTTTCCACCCAGGACTTCCCAACGGGCCTCAAAAGCCTCCACTGCTGTGCCCCACTGGACATCCAATCCACTAAATATATCTGGTATATCATCATTGAACGAACAAATTTCACGCATTAGCCGCTTGTATCGCTGGAAATTGCGTTTGTGGCCCGTTTTAGTCCATTTTGACTCAGTATACTGATCAACGATCACTTTTCGCATGTCTATGTCGTTGAAAACACGCACTGGGTGGAACCCGTCTGCAGCGCTTCCGTGGCGCCATAATGACACGAGGCTTGATGCATCCTTCGGTGCTTTTGGAATATGTTGCTTCCAATACTCGGTCCACAGATTTAAGTGTATTAGATGTCCCAGGAGTATCCACTGTGGCCTGATCCGCACTCCCTGATCCAAAGTGTGTCGTAGTCTGACCTATCGCATCAGATGTATCGTGGCCTGTTCTTGCGGGCAACCCAACGGACCTTGCCAAAGTTGGTACACCTCCTCCACTTGTTCTTCCACTATTTTTGGTTTTTCTGTCCCGGAGTAGCTCAAATCTAGAGAGTAGCTGGTTGGTCCATATTTCTGCGTCGTTGTTGCCCTCCCCCTTGTACATGTGTAGAGACTGGTTGATCAGCTTCTGGGTGTCTTCCTCCATAGACAACTGATCTGATAGTGACTCGGCCCTTACTTGTACTGGTTCAATGAATCCTTCTCCACTGCCTCCTCCTTGAATTCGCTTACTTCATTCCTTTGCTCCATATCCCGGATGTAGTTGTAAACGCTTTAGTTGAGTAGCGAACAAGAATAAATCACTTCAATAGAAACTCATGAGTGGTATTTATCGCGAAAGTATGAACCCGTAACAATGAACGCTTAGAATAGAATCGCAACAGCAGAGATAGATCTAGTAATGGATAGTTGAAAGGTAGCAAGCAAACTATCCGTTTTCTTCAGTTAGATTATCAACTAACTACTAGGAATGTATTTCTGATTGCGCTATAATAACATATTAAGAATATATATACTAATTTTTTCATCTTAGAATAAGACTGAAATTATTCACAGGTGCTGTCTCGAGCATGCCTTCAGGGTACGGTTTGGAGTCCCATGTTCACGCTACTGAGCCACTGAGGGCTTCCAGGGCAGGTTCAGTTTTTGGCAATGTGTGCTTCGAAAACAAGTGCGTGGAGTTACAACAGGCTGTCATTCCACTCCGATCGTCAATCCAAATTCTGCACATTATAACTGAGGCCGATTTAGTTTACCTCAACTTATCATACCATTAGACAGCCTGTATTTCAGGATCCATAAACTGACACTAGTTTGGTACACTGCAATAGCACTGATAACAATAGATTGGAATCTAATTGTGGTCACTCACTCCCTGTGCGGCACATGTAACGACTTGTTTATTTTGTTTCTCTAGTTGTCACTCTCCTGTTCTGTCCGTTCCAATTGGACCGTATCAGCATGTCTCAGGAAATCTTCTATATTTGTGAACCTGGGGAGATCTGGTGCACTGCAGTCGTTGTACGCTGCACAGTAGTTTGCATATACATTGGCCCCTGTCATGTGTATTTTTTCCATGACTTGTTCATCGCGTAGCCCAAGCGATCTGTACAGCTGAACCGCTCCCCGTTTGATTGAGTGGCCCGAGTACATAGTCAGATCTCCCGGGCCGACTCCACACATGCGTAGACGCTCTCGCATGAACTCTGAACCTCTTCACGGGACATGCTTCTTCCGGCCTTATCAAATTTTTTGTCTACTGTACAGAACATGTACCCGGGCCTGTTTCCACGTATACCCAGCCAAGATAGAAGGGCCATGAATGGATCAGCGACGACAGCGCTTCGCATTCCAGAGTTTCCGGGCCACTCCTCCAGCCTATACTCTCGGGGCTTCGTAGAGTTTTTAATTGACTCAGTAATTGTAAGTAGCACACTCCCTGTACCTGTATGGACCGGATCTATAGTTACATGCGATACTTTGAACTTTCGAACCTCATCATACCTGAGGCCCAGATTCAGTCCTACTATCATGATTGCGTGTAGCAGTATATCTCGCATATCTATCTCTGATCCACAGCCCAACCAGAATCGAGACGCGTGTGCGCACACTAGACCCATTATAAGAGGCCTTGCCCTTACCTTAGCTGTATCAGATTGTGACAAGTGTACTCTATGCGATGCTCGTAGCTTCTTGATATCCTCATTTCCTATCAGAGGGTTCCCACTTGCTGAACCTTTGCTCATACTCATACTCCACGGCCCACGGTGACCTGCTTCTTCGTATACGACTCGTAATCCTTGCACGAGAGCCCCTACAGATTCATCCGTCAGAGCGTCAGGCTTCCCTATCCTGCAATACGTAGATATTAAATTTAGAACTATTTTGGGTGAATCAATTGTCACTCTCCCTGGGTCTTCTGATCCAATTTTCTCGGTAAACTCCTTCAGTAGCTTTGCAGCTAGGTTTTTGTTCTTGATAGACGACTTGGAAGACGCAATTCCGATGAGGGCCGTTTCCGGTAGTAAATTGGTAACTGAAACTTCTTGAAATCTGCTACTAGCAGATGCATTTCCACTCCCTATTATATTCATAGATTCCATTGCAATAAAGAAGAGAGTTGAACCCACATTCAAATGTTTGTTAGTAGTGAAATTGCTGATTGAGCCAAGTGCTCGGGTTGTGTACAAATTTCTGATAGAAGATCCCTCTTTAGCTCTACTCCAGTACCCCTTTTTTATCATATGCTTCCATCCATTCATAGATCTAGACAATTCCATACCAAAATGAACGCAAACTAAACCAAGATTTCTAGAAGGTTACATTTTTCCCATTGCTAGTTCTTACTGATGGATAGTATACAAAGTAATTGCGGATAGTTCACAGCAACCGGCATTCTACATTCAAAGCTCTAGAAAATTTACATTCTATCGTACTCAGTCCGTAAGTTCTACCATTTCATCATTTATTGTATGTTTGGATGAATGAATAGTCGTTAGGCTTGACGGTGCGAAATGCCTTGATAATGACCCTACTAATATTATACCATTTTCGCACCCTTTGTCGCACCTTCCTACCCTAATTTTTTGAATAATTTGATGTGGTAACGTTGCAGAGCCCATATTCGCACCCCCTTTTTCTCGGTCATCATTGGCTACGAAAACATATTTTTTTATATTTTAGGGTATCCCTACAGTATCCCTCCTTACAGTATCAGTTGCAGATTTCGATGTGGCGATGGACTCGATTTCTTCTTTTGCGTTTTTCTCAGTGAAGATGGAGAGCTAGAACCCCCTTTCTTAGTGCCTTCAAGAGGGTCAATAAAAAACTGGTGCTACAACGTATTATTTGTATGCATTTCTGGGACAATATGACCTACTGTGATAGATGGTGCTACTAGAGAAAATGTGCCATTGCGTGATGTACATTGCAGCTTGTTTAGCTCTCCAATTAGCACTGTGCTACACTTAGACAAATTTGCTTACAGTATCAGCCCCACAGGATCCCCCATTGTGCTTCACTTGTGGCGGCCAATTTTTAGTTACCCGAAGTTATCATACGTTGGCCAATAGCCATTCAGTTCGTGAATAACCCTAAATTACATACTAGTTTCCGTAATTGTCCCAGACTAATTTATTTCATTGCTGTAGCTCGGGATGCATTGCTGTATGTTTGGCCCTAGTAGAACACCTTTTCTACTTACCTTAAGTTATCATATTTGGGTTGATCGCAATTACAATTTTATACTGGGCGAAGAAATTGAACTAAACTAAATTACATTGGTGCTGCCGTGCATATTCGCTGGAGCGACGCACTAATGCACCGGTACAATTTTATCTAAACTTTCCTTTTTTCTATTTTCCACTAAAAACCTAATTTATAGCATTGCTGTCGGCTCGCCGGCGGCGGGTGCGAGAAATCTACTGTCACGCTGCAGCGGTGGGTGTTCACACCGTCCAAAATGCACCCTCCGCGACTGCGTGACAGCTTTACTAACTTAACTTTATTTTTGTTGCGGTGCGAGTTTCAGGTAATGTCATGAGTTGAGTCGATTCACTGCGTCGAACCGTGCTCACGTGTTTATTGTCCTTGTGATGGCTTCGTCGTCGAGCTTAAATACTAATCTATACGTGTACTGTAATTGTGTATGTGTAATGTATGTATGATCATCCGACACCGAAATCACAAAAAATGGTGAAACCACTTGATTGTCGCCAGGTTGTCGGAAACAGGGTGTGGGACTTGTCCCGTATGATGCAGTGAAGGGTCGTGAAGGGATGCCTCTCAGGAGGACAGAAAGGACGCAAGAGAAGGGTCGTGTGCAGATGACGCTCGCGAGCGTGAATGGTTATTCTGCAAATAATCAGCCGCGCAGAGCCGCGTCGCCAACCCGCTCGCAGCGGTGGCGTGGCAGAGTAATTGTCGCCCAAGGGGGAATGGGCGCGTGCCGCCTTTCATTGGCACCGGTCCCGATGGCTTGCGCTGGATCCTCCCGCGTAATTGCAAAGTGTATTCGTTAAGCGCGCTTAGTTGCACAGGTGTACGTGAGGGCCGATCCGTCCATTACAGTGGCGCACGTGTACGATATACCCGGCCGTTTCTATTAGTTTACACGTAGCAGCATAGCAGCCTACTCTGTAAGGCCTCTGGGCCGCATAAACACCCCAAAAGGTCTATTGGACGCCGGACCAGGACCATTGGTCCTGGTCCGGTCCCGGCAGTCTCGTTGACCATTTAAGGTCAATGGACTGACCACTAAGGCACAATAAAGGCAGATCGTTTCGGTTCCAAATCATTCGACCGTGGTCGTTTAACTTACAACTAAACGGCGGCGGCAATTCATTCACAGGATATCAGCCGCTCCGTTTCTATCTCCTATTGGGGACCGCTCGCCTTCGTCCCCAATTGCCCACCGCGAGCCTCCTCCGGCGGGAGTGCACGTGGATTCCCCTACGGCATTTCTTCTCCACGGTAGTGGACCACCTTCCCGCTTCTTTCAACACCGCCAGGCGACCGGAAGTGGCCTTCCGCCCACCAGTACAAGGCTACCGACTGGGAGCGATGTTGGTTCGGCCCCCCAGCCGGTCAACCGAGCCAACGCCTGTGTGCTTCTCAATCGGTCTCGACTGCAGCCGCCGGCGGTATCACAGTTGTGGAATACGCTGTGTGAACAGGTACGCGTGGAGGCGACCACAATTCCCCGTGGGGATCCATCGCGCTAAGTGCCTAGTTAACCCTTGAGTGGGTTGAGGACGGCTACAGCCGATAGATCCCTCCGGTAGTTTAGATCCAGCCCTCCCGGACCCCGCTCTACCACCCGCTACCGGGTTGGGAGACAGGTGTCCGGGCTCCGAGGGATCGATCCACCCGACACCGCTCTCGGGCTACCAGGATCGCACGAGGCATCCGCCTAGTGGAATCGGCGCTCTCACTCGTGAGTTCTAAGCCTTATCCCTATCTACGAACCCTCCTTGGAGGTACAATCTATCTAAAAGGGCTAAGGGCTAAGGTCCCACAGGATTCTAGACGGATCGTCTGTGTGGCCTTACAACCCACACTAAGGCAGGCGATTCGTCTCTGCTCTACCACACTCTAGCCGAGCCTGACAATCGCGACAGGAGGGCTCGAACATCTCGCGGTGGCCCGCCGATTCGGCTTACAGCCAAGGCTGCCAATTGTCGAATCGACCAATCCAGTGCACTACACAAAGCCATCCCCCTCCCCGATTGCCTCTGAGCTTCTCTCCACGACTGACTGGAAATCCAAACCACTCAACACATGTAAATACGACTATACAGGCCTCATCAGATCCCTGTGATATCTCGCTGACTGTACACGCCCAGACATCTCATTCATAGTAGGCATACTGGGCCGCTATTCTCACAACCCTACCACTTATCATTGGCTGGCTGCATTGCGCGTCCTGCGACACCTCCGCGGCTCGCCCAACACTGGCGTAACATATAATCGCCATTTCTACCACTCCCTTATGGCATTCTCAGACTCGGACCACGCTGCATGCCCTGACACCCGTCGTTCGACAACAGGCAGCCTAGTTTTCTATAATGGGTCTCCTGTCGCGTGGCAGTCAAAACGTCAACGCACAGTGTCGCCATCGACTCACGCGGCTGAATATGTCGCGACGTTCCACTCGACCCAACAAATGTAAGCGGTTCCAACTTCTTTTATGAGACCCGCGACCTTGCCCGCGCACCAATTCCCCTGTACATCGACAACGCCGCCGCAAATGTCACCGCCAAAGCCTCTTACCCGACACCCAAGGCGCGCCATATCGACATCAAGTACCACTGGCTCAAAGAGCAAGTACAAAAAGGGCTCATTGCACCGCAGCGTATCTCCTCTACTGACAATCCCGCTGATCTCTTAACGAAGGCGCTGAAACCGACTCAATTCACTCTCGAACTACCTTTACTCCGCCCACGGCGCGCGGCGACTGACAAGTAACTTTTCTTTTACGCACCGTGGCCACTTCGCTGCTTGACAAATAACTCTATACTTACAGCCACTTACTGCACCTATCCAGTACTTAGTCGTTCGCCGTCGCTCCACTCCTTCAATAAACAGCCAAGGAACTCGGATCTCTTCACACCCGCTCTTTCGATTCCATACCTGTCTCTGCTGGATTTATTCTACACCACAGCTGTCCAGGTCGGACACGTGCCAATGGCGAGCGATACAATGGATAGATATACTGTAATGGTGAGGCCTACTACTGTAAACTGGTTCAGTTTAGTTCAATGTGGCACAGCGATTGCGGCGCACAGCTTCCTAGCCGTATGTCGATGACCATTCACAGATCATGAAGCGCGCCTCGTCGACACAAATCGCTGTCGCGACCAACGCGTCGTATCTCTTCCGTTCAATTGTCCATGTCTGTTGCTTGATGACATGCAATCACATCATTTGAATCCGCACTTGGGGTATGACACACCTCCAACTGTGTACAGGTGGTGGTCGCACTATAGATGTACAGCTGTAGAATGAAGCACGCATTCGTTGTGCATTGGGGAGGATGGAACTGTGATGCGATGCACCCTCAATTATCGTCCATCTGCACGCATGGCCATGTCCACGCGCATGCAAGTGCCCATGCCTATGCCTATGCCTATGCACGTGCACGCTCCATCAAGGTCGACGTGGACAATCGCGTCTGCGCTGCGCTGCGCTGCAATATGCCGCGCCGCGTTTCACGACGGCCTCGCATATAGACCGGAAGGTGTCCCGAGCGTCACTACTTCCCGTTCCGTGCGATAGTTTGTTAAATCCGTTTCGTTTAGTCTGGTGCACAGAAGCATGTACAGTGCTGCGAGAGCGCTTGAAGAGGGGAGCGGTGGTGTTGCGAAAGATGTTGCGGGTGCAGTAGAACTGTACGAGCGGTGCGTTGCGGAGGAGGAGAACTATGATGCGATGCACAGACTGGGGAGGATATTGGGGCGTGGGGCGGATGGAGTGGATAGAGACAGGGGACGAGCGATAGCGTTTCTGGAGAGGGCTGTAGAAGAGAATGGGAACTGCGGTGCGATGTTTGAGCTTGGGCGACTATTAGGTGAGTGTGATTGTGGAGATGAAGTGGAGATGGATGTATATCGTGGAGTAGCATTACTGGAGAGAGCTATCAGGGAGGGGAATCATGTGGGGGCCATGGTGCATCTTGGATGGATGCTAGAAGAAGATACAAGAGGGGTCGAGCAAGATGTATGTCGTGCGGTAGGGTTATACGAGCGAGCGATAGAAGAAGGGAATGATTGCGAAGCGATGTACTATCTCGGATTGGTATTGCGAGATGGTGCGGATGGTGTTGAGAGAGACATCGACCGTGCAGTGTCGCTATTTGAGAGAGCGATAACAGAAGGAGAAGATAGTCGTGCAATGAACGCACTGGGATTGTTGTTCCAGTTTGATACTGAAGGAGTTGAACAAGATTTACAGCGAGCAGTATCGTTATATGAGCGAGCGATCAAGAAGGATGCGAACGTTTATGCGATGTACAATCTGGCGATGATACTACGGGATGGCGGTGAAGGTGTCGAGAAGGATGTATGCCGTGCAGTACCGTTATACGAACGAGCGATAGAAGAAGGGAATGATTGCGAAGCGATGTACAATCTCGGAATGATATTGCGAGATGGTGCGGATGGTGTTGAGAGAGACATCGACCGTGCAGTGTCGCTATTTGAGAGAGCGATAACAGAAGGAGAAGATAGTGATGCAATGAACTCACTTGGATTGTTGTTGCAGTTTGATACTGAAGGAGTTGAACAAGATTTACAGCGAGCAGTATCGTTATATGAGCGAGCGATCGAGAAGGATGGGAACGTTTATGCGATGTGTAATCTGGCGAAGATACTACGAGAAGGCGGAGATGGAGTTGAGAAAGATGTGTGTCGTGCGGTATCGTTATACGAGCGAGCGATAGAACAAGGGAATCATTGCGAAGCGATGTATTGGCTCGGAATGATATTGGAAGATGGTGCGGATTGTGTCGGGAGAGACATCGACCGTGCAGTGTCGCTACTCGAGAGAGCGATAGCAGAAGGAGAAGATAGTCGTGCAATGAACTCACTGGGAGTGTTGTTCCATTCTGATGCTGAAGGAGTTGAACAAGATTTACAGCAAGCAGTATCATTATATGAGCAAGCGATCGAGAAGGATGCGAACGTTTATGCGATGTGTAATCTGGCGAAGATACTACGAGAAGGGGGAGATGGAGTCGAGAAGGATGTGTGTCGTGCGGCAGCGTTATACGAGCGAGCGATAGAAGAAGGGAATGTTTGCGAAGCGATGTATTGGCTCGGAATGATACTAGAAGATGGAGCGGATGGTGTTGAGAGAGACATCGACCGTGCAATGTCGCTATTTGAGAGGGCGATAACAGAAGGAGAAGATAGTCGTGCAATGAACGCACTGGGATTGTTGTTCCAGTTTGATACTGAAGGAGTTGAACAAGATTTACAGCGAGCAGTATCGTTATATGAGCGAGCGATCGAGAAGGATGCGAACGTTTATGCGATGTGTAATCTGGCGAAGATACTACGAGAAGGCGGAGATGGAGTTGAGAAAGATGTGTGTCGTGCGGTATCGTTATACGAGCGAGCGATAGAACAAGGGAATCATTGCGAAGCGATGTATTGCCTCGGAATGATATTGGAAGATGGTGCGGATTGTGTCGGGAGAGACATCGACCGTGCAGTGTCGCTACTCGAGAGAGCGATAGCAGAAGGAGAAGATAGTCGTGCAATGAACTCACTGGGAGTGTTGTTCCAGTATGATACTGAAGGAGTTGAACAAGATTTACAGCGAGCAGTATCGTTGTATGAGCGAGCGATCGAGAAGGATGCGAACGTTTATGCGATGTGTAATCTGGCGATGATACTACGAGAAGGGGGAGATGGAGTCGAGAAGGATGTGTGTCGTGCGGTATCGTTGTACGAGCGAGCGATAGAAGAAGGGAATCATTGCGGAGCGATGTACTATCTCGGAATGATACTGCAAGATGGTGCGGAAGGTGTCGGGAGAGACATCGACCGTGCAGTGTCGCTATTTGAGAGAGCGATAACAGAAGGAGAAGATAGTGATGCAATGAACTCACTTGGATTGTTGTTGCAGTATGATACTGAAGGAGTTGAACAAGATTTACAGCGAGCAGTATCGTTGTATGAGCGAGCGATCGAGAAGGATGGGAACGTTTATGCGATGTACAATCTGGCGATGGTACTAGAAGAAGGGGGAGATGGAGTCGAGAAAGATGTGTGTCGTGCGGTATCGTTATACGAGCGAGCGATAGAAGAAGGGAATGTTTGCGAAGCGATGTATTGGCTCGGAATGATACTAGAAGATGGTGCGGAAGGTGTCGCGAGAGACATCGACCGTGCAGTGTCGCTACTCGAGAGAGCGATAGCAGAAGGAGAAGATAGTGATGCAATGAACGCACTGGGATGGTTGTTCCAGTATGATACTGAAGGAGTTGAACAAGATTTACAGCGAGCAGTATCGTTGTATGAGCGAGCGATCGAGAAGGATGCGAACGTTTATGCGATGTGTAATCTGGCGAAGATACTACGAGAAGGCGGAGATGGAGTCGAGAAGGATGTGTGTCGTGCGGTATCGTTATACGAGCGAGCGATAGAAGAAGGGAATCATTGCGAAGCGATGTACTATCTCGGAATGATATTGGAAGATGGTGCGGAAGGTGTCGGTAGAGACATCGACCGTGCAGTGTCGCTATTTGAGAGGGCGATAACAGAAGGAGAAGTTAGTCCTGCAATGAACACACTGGGATTTTTGTTTGAGCTTGGTGCTGAAGGAGTTGAAGAAGATTTACAGCGAGCAGTATCGTTGTATGAGCGAGCGATCGAGAAGGATGCGAACGTTTATGCGATGTGTAATCTGGCGAAGATACTACGAGAAGGCGGAGATGGAGTCGAGAAGGATGTGTGTCGTGCGGTATCGTTATACGAGCGAGCGATAGAAGAAGGGAATCATTGCGAAGCGATGTACTATCTCGGAATGATATTGAAAGATGGTGCGGAAGGTGTCGGGAGAGACATCGACCGTGCAGTGTCGCTACTCGAGAGAGCGATAGCAGAAGGAGAAGATAGTGATGCAATGAACGCACTGGGATGGTTGTTCCAGTATGATACTGAAGGAGTTGAACAAGATTTACAGCGAGCAGTATTGTTATATGAGCGAGCGATCGAGAAGGATGGGAACGTTTATGCGATGTACAATCTGGCGATGGTACTACGAAAAGGGGGAGATGGAGTCGAGAAGGATATGTGTCGTGCGGTATCGTTATACGAGCGAGCGATAGAACAAGGGAATCATTGCGAAGCGATGTATTGCCTCGGAATGATATTGGAAGATGGAGCGGATGGTGTCGCGAGAGACATCGACCGTGCAGTGTCGCTACTCGAGAGAGCGATAACAGAAGGAGAAGATAGTCGTGCAATGAACTCACTGGGAGTGTTATTCCAGGTTGATACTGAAGGAGTTGAACAAGATTTACAGCGAGCAGTATCGTTGTATGAGCGAGCGATCGAGAAGGATGCGAACGTTTATGCGATGTGTAATCTGGCGATGGTACTAGAAGAAGGGGGAGATGGAGTCGAGAAAGATGTGTGTCGTGCGGCAGCGTTATACGAGCGAGCGATAGAAGAAGGGAATCATTGCGGAGCGATGTATCGGCTCGGAATGATACTAGAAGATGGTGCGGATGTTGTCGAGCGAGACATCGACCGTACAGTGTCGCTATTTGAGAGAGCGATAGCAGAAGGAGAAGATAGTGATGCAATGAACGCACTGGGATGGTTGTTCCAGTATGATACTGAAGGAGTTGAACAAGATTTACAGCGAGCAGTATCGTTATATGAGCGAGCGATCGAGAAGGATGGAAACGTTTATGCGATGTGTAATCTGGCGATGATACTACGAGAAGGCGGAGATGGAGTCGAGAAAGATGTGTGTCGTGCAATATCGTTATACGAGCGAGCGATAGAAGAAGGGAATCATTGCGGAGCGATGTACAATCTCGGAATGATACTGCAAGATGGTGCGGAAGGTGTCGGGAGAGACATCGACCGTGCAGTGTCGCTATTTGAGAGGGCGATAACAGAAGGAGAAGTTAGTCCTGCAATGAACACACTGGGATTTTTGTTTGAGCTTGGTGCTGAAGGAGTTGAAGAAGATATACAGCGAGCAGTATCGTTATATGAGCGAGCGATCGAGAAGGATGCGAACGTTTATGCGATGTACAATCTGGCGATGGTACTACGAGAAGGCGGAGATGGAGTCGAGAAAGATGTGTGTCGTGCAGTATCGTTATACGAGCGAGCGATAGAAGAAGGGAATCATTGCGGAGCGATGTATTGCCTTGGAATGATATTGACAAATGGTGCGGATTGTGTCGCGAGAGACATCGACCGTGCAGTGTCGCTATTTGAGAGGGCGATAACAGAAGGAGAAGATAGTGATGCAATGAATGATCTGGGATTGTTGTTCCAGTATGATACTGAAGGAGTTGAACAAGATTTACAGCGAGCCGTATCGTTATATGAGCGAGCGATCGAGAAGGATGCGAACGTTCACGCCGTGTACAATCTGGCGATGGTACTAGAAGAAGGCGGAGATGGAGTCGAGAAAGATGTGTGTCGTGCGGTATCATTATACGAGCGAGCGATAGAAGAAGGGAATCATTGCGGAGCGATGTACAATCTCGGAATGATATTGAAAGATGGAGCGGATGGTGTCGCGAGAGACATCGACCGTGCAATGTCGCTACTCGAGAGAGCGATAGCAGAAGGAGAACATAGTGATGCAATGAATGATCTGGGATTGTTGTTCCAGTATGATACTGAAGGAGTTGAACAGATTTACAGCGAGCAGTATCGTTATATGAGCGAGCGATCGAGAAGGATGCGAACGTTCACGCCGTGTACAATCTGGCGATGGTACTAGAAGAAGGCGGAGATGGAGTCGAGAAAGATGTGTGTCGTGCAGTATCGTTATACGAGCGAGCGATAGAAGAAGGGAATCATTGCGGAGCGATGTATTGCCTCGGAATGATATTGAAAAATGGTGCGGATGGTGTTGCGAGAGACATCGACCGTGCAATGTCGCTATTTGAGAGAGCGATAGCAGAAGGAGAAGATAGTGATGCAATGTATGAACTGGGACGATTATTTCAGTTTGACACTGAAGGAGTTGAACAAGATTTACAGCGAGCCGTATTGTTATATGAGCAAGCGATCGAGGATGATGCAAATTGTGAAGCAATGTACAACCTGGTAACTATACTGCAGGATGGCGGACATGGTGTCGAGATGGATGTATGTCGTGCAGCGGCATTGTTGCAGCGTGCCATCGATGAATGGGATAATTGTCGGGCCATGGTTGAGCTCGGAGAGATGCTGGAGCGTGGCTCCGGGGTGGGTAGAGACATCCGTCGCGCCATCAAGCTATACGAGCGAGCCATCGAGGAGGAAAGTAATGCTCGTGCAATGATGAATTTGGCATCCCTCCTGGCAAAGGGTGGTGATGGTTTCGAACAAGATGCAATCCGTGCAGTGGCACTATATGAGCGAGTTGTGGATGAGTATGACAATCCGTATGCCGAGGTGTATCTTGGAAGAATTCTAGCGTACGGGGCGCGCGGTGTAGAAGCGGATAGAGGTCGGGCTGAAAGACTATTGCGCAGGTGTGCAGAGCGGAATCTAGAGGGGGATGTGGATGTGGTCAAGGAGCTTGCCGAGTTGGTGATATCAGTGAAAACTAGCACGGAGGAGTGAGGTGATGTTGAGTAATATGAATATAGCAGAGCTCTGGAAGTGTAAAACTAAATCAATTTGAAACGTTGTTGTTGGTGATGTGACGCAATTTGTGTAGTTTAGATGTGTGGACAACGGGCTACATGTTTATCTAGCGGGGTGTAGGACGGGACGAGGGGGGTATAGGCGATGGAGCGATGGGAAAGTTTGAGAGAGTGGTGAAGACGTTGTGTCGTGTTGATTTGAAACAGCCGAGAAACTTTGAGATCCATGTTCAGCTGAAGTATGGATATGTTCTGTGCGAGAGCGATTAGACAGAAGTGGCTGGCTAGTTGTGTTGAACAGCATGTGCTCGCCAAGACGTGTCGGTGCAAGGGCGGGGATAGGGATACCAGAGAATAGTCGGGATACTGTACGAAATCAGGTTTCGGTATGAGAACGCTGTGCAATGAGGACCGCTCTGTTGGAACAGGCCCGTGTGGACCAGTTGTGGTGCTGGTTCAACGCTCTTGGATGTTGTTTGAAAAAACACGGTGCGACTCGCACTATGCCAGTCGCGTGGCGCCATGTCCTCCACTTTTTCCCGATCCGGTGCTTTCCCTCCACCCGACACCGACGAGCGCGGCCCTTCCCTCACGACACGTTTCGTTTCGGTGTGTATGATACACAGAACACCACGTCACAGCGATATTCACCGCCGACAACAGGCGCCCATGGGAGCCACCACACGTGCGTGGTGTCAGTCGTACTGTACGACGACGCATTCGTGGACGCACCCACGGCCCCCGCCGCCTGCTGCGCATCTGTTGCGATAGCAGAGCCCGTTTTCGGTTCATGCGTCACTGCTGCTCTCGCGCGCGTGGCGTGTCGCGATGCGCCGTTGCCACGGGCATGCCGTGCCGGTGGACGCCCGAGGCCATTGTGATGGGAGATGCACTTGTGCATCGTTTGTTTCTGTTAGACTATAAAGAACGTTGTGCCTGCGCAGACACTGGAGTTGGCATGTCAACTGGTTATATGGATATCACAACGGAGCGGAGCCGATGGACTAGGAGGAGATGAGCGATATGGATATCCCAATAGTTTCCGCTGCTTCCGGTGGTATCACTTGTAACTTGTCCGTCCTGCGTGGTTGTGCAACGCTGCTGTGCCGACGTTTGTTCTCGTGTTCAACTGCATCGAGCGCGTTCCGTCTGTTTGTGTGATGTCAGTGCATGCATGCATGCATGCTTGCTGTTTGTTTTCCATGCTACGTATGTGTGACACAGTGGCGCTGGATGGGCGCTTGCTACATTTGCAAGTCATGTCGTGTTTGTATGCAGACAGCGGATACTCTCTCTGTCCCGTGTGTGGTTGTGTTGGACGGCACCCGTCCGTCTCCGAATAGACTTGTGTGTGTGTGGGTGTATGTATAGCGCACTATCTGTGCACGTGTCGCGGATGGATGTTTCCAGTCCCGTGCTCCGGATCCATTGTGCGCGTCAAGCTGATAGCATGAACCGGAGGTGCGCTCTCCGTCGTATGCGACATACGACACAGCGCATCTCCGGCCAGTGTAGGTTTTACCGGTGGCCAACACGAAGCTGAGAGCAGCCGCAGATCGAGACGTGAACCAACAACAAAACATGCATTTCGGTACGCGTGGGTATTACCTCTACCGTCACACGTGCAGTCACCGCTCCTTCGATTCCATACCTGTCCATCTCTGCTGGATTAATTCTACACCACAGCTGTCCAGGTCGGACACGTGCCAATGGCGAGCGATACAATGGATAGATATACTGTAATGGTGAGGCCTACTACTGTAAACTGGTTCAGTTTAGTTCAATGTGGCACAGCGATTGCGGCGCACAGCTTCCTAGCCGTATGTCGATGACCATTCACAGATCATGAAGCGCGCCTCGTCGACACAAATCGCTGTCGCGACCAACGCGTCGTATCTCTTCCGTTCAATTGTCCATGTCTGTTGCTTGATGACATGCAATCACATCATTTGAATCCGCACTTGGGTATGACACACCTCCAACTGTGTACAGGTGGTGGTCGCACTATAGATGTACAGCGTAGAATGAAGCACGCATTCGTTGTGCATTGGGGAGGATGGAACTGTGATGCGATGCACCCTCAATTATCGTCCATCTGCACGCATGGCCATGTCCACGCGCATGCAAGTGCCCATGCCTATGCCTATGCCTATGCACGTGCACGCTCCATCAAGGTCGACGTGGACAATCGCGTCTGCGCTGCGCTGCGCTGCAATATGCCGCGCCGCGTTTCACGACGGCCTCGCATATAGACCGGAAGGTGTCCCGAGCGTCACTACTTCCCGTTCCGTGCGATAGTTTGTTAAATCCGTTTCGTTTAGTCTGGTGCACAGAAGCATGTACAGTGCTGCGAGAGCGCTTGAAGAGGGGAGCGGTGGTGTTGCGAAAGATGTTGCGGGTGCAGTAGAACTGTACGAGCGGTGCGTTGCGGAGGAGGAGAACTATGATGCGATGCACAGACTGGGGAGGATATTGGGGCGTGGGGCGGATGGAGTGGATAGAGACAGGGGACGAGCGATAGCGTTTCTGGAGAGGGCTGTAGAAGAGAATGGGAACTGCGGTTGCGATGTTTGAGCTTGGGCGACTATTAGGTGAGTGTGATTGTGGAGATGAAGTGGAGATGGATGTATACGTGGAGTAGCATTACTGGAGAGAGCTATCAGGGAGGGGAATCATGTGGGGCCATGGTGCATCTTGGATGGATGCTAGAAGAAGATACAAGAGGGGTCGAGCAAGATGTATGTCGTGCGGTAGGGTTATACGAGCGAGCGATAGAAGAAGGGAATGATTGCGAAGCGATGTACTATCTCGGATTGGTATTGCGAGATGGTGCGGATGGTGTTGAGAGAGACATCGACCGTGCAGTGTCGCTATTTGAGAGAGCGATAACAGAAGGAGAAGATAGTCGTGCAATGAACGCACTGGGATTGTTGTTCCAGTTTGATACTGAAGGAGTTGAACAAGATTTACAGCGAGCAGTATCGTTATATGAGCGAGCGATCAAGAAGGATGCGAACGTTTATGCGATGTACAATCTGGCGATGATACTACGGGATGGCGGTGAAGGTGTCGAGAAGGATGTATGCCGTGCAGTACCGTTATACGAACGAGCGATAGAAGAAGGGAATGATTGCGAAGCGATGTACAATCTCGGAATGATATTGCGAGATGGTGCGGATGGTGTTGAGAGAGACATCGACCGTGCAGTGTCGCTATTTGAGAGAGCGATAACAGAAGGAGAAGATAGTGATGCAATGAACTCACTTGGATTGTTGTTGCAGTTTGATACTGAAGGAGTTGAACAAGATTTACAGCGAGCAGTATCGTTATATGAGCGAGCGATCGAGAAGGATGGGAACGTTTATGCGATGTGTAATCTGGCGAAGATACTACGAGAAGGCGGAGATGGAGTCGAGAAAGATGTGTGTCGTGCAGTATCGTTATACGAGCGAGCGATAGAACAAGGGAATCATTGCGAAGCGATGTATTGGCTCGGAATGATATTGGAAGATGGTGCGGATGGTGTCGCGAGAGACATCGACCGTGCAGTGTCGCTACTCGAGAGAGCGATAACAGAAGGAGAAGATAGTCGTGCAATGAACTCACTGGGAGTGTTATTCCAGGTTGATACTGAAGGAGTTGAACAAGATTTACAGCGAGCAGTATCGTTGTATGAGCGAGCGATCGAGAAGGATGCGAACGTTTATGCGATGTGTAATCTGGCGATGGTACTAGAAGAAGGGGGAGATGGAGTCGAGAAAGATGTGTGTCGTGCGGCAGCGTTATACGAGCGAGCGATAGAAGAAGGGAATCATTGCGGAGCGATGTATCGGCTCGGAATGATACTAGAAGATGGTGCGGATGTTGTCGAGCGAGACATCGACCGTACAGTGTCGCTATTTGAGAGAGCGATAGCAGAAGGAGAAGATAGTGATGCAATGAACGCACTGGGATGGTTGTTCCAGTATGATACTGAAGGAGTTGAACAAGATTTACAGCGAGCAGTATCGTTATATGAGCGAGCGATCGAGAAGGATGGAAACGTTTATGCGATGTGTAATCTGGCGATGATACTACGAGAAGGCGGAGATGGAGTCGAGAAAGATGTGTGTCGTGCAATATCGTTATACGAGCGAGCGATAGAAGAAGGGAATCATTGCGGAGCGATGTACAATCTCGGAATGATACTGCAAGATGGTGCGGAAGGTGTCGGGAGAGACATCGACCGTGCAGTGTCGCTATTTGAGAGGGCGATAACAGAAGGAGAAGTTAGTCCTGCAATGAACACACTGGGATTTTTGTTTGAGCTTGGTGCTGAAGGAGTTGAAGAAGATATACAGCGAGCAGTATCGTTATATGAGCGAGCGATCGAGAAGGATGCGAACGTTTATGCGATGTACAATCTGGCGATGGTACTACGAGAAGGCGGAGATGGAGTCGAGAAAGATGTGTGTCGTGCAGTATCGTTATACGAGCGAGCGATAGAAGAAGGGAATCATTGCGGAGCGATGTATTGCCTTGGAATGATATTGACAAATGGTGCGGATTGTGTCGCGAGAGACATCGACCGTGCAGTGTCGCTATTTGAGAGGGCGATAACAGAAGGAGAAGATAGTGATGCAATGAATGATCTGGGATTGTTGTTCCAGTATGATACTGAAGGAGTTGAACAAGATTTACAGCGAGCCGTATCGTTATATGAGCGAGCGATCGAGAAGGATGCGAACGTTCACGCCGTGTACAATCTGGCGATGGTACTAGAAGAAGGCGGAGATGGAGTCGAGAAAGATGTGTGTCGTGCGGTATCATTATACGAGCGAGCGATAGAAGAAGGGAATCATTGCGGAGCGATGTACAATCTCGGAATGATATTGAAAGATGGAGCGGATGGTGTCGCGAGAGACATCGACCGTGCAATGTCGCTACTCGAGAGAGCGATAGCAGAAGGAGAACATAGTGATGCAATGAATGATCTGGGATTGTTGTTCCAGTATGATACTGAAGGAGTTGAACAAGATTTACAGCGAGCAGTATCGTTATATGAGCGAGCGATCGAGAAGGATGCGAACGTTCACGCCGTGTACAATCTGGCGATGGTACTAGAAGAAGGCGGAGATGGAGTCGAGAAAGATGTGTGTCGTGCAGTATCGTTATACGAGCGAGCGATAGAAGAAGGGAATCATTGCGGAGCGATGTATTGCCTCGGAATGATATTGAAAAATGGTGCGGATGGTGTTGCGAGAGACATCGACCGTGCAATGTCGCTATTTGAGAGAGCGATAGCAGAAGGAGAAGATAGTGATGCAATGTATGAACTGGGACGATTATTTCAGTTTGACACTGAAGGAGTTGAACAAGATTTACAGCGAGCCGTATTGTTATATGAGCAAGCGATCGAGGATGATGCAAATTGTGAAGCAATGTACAACCTGGTAACTATACTGCAGGATGGCGGACATGGTGTCGAGATGGATGTATGTCGTGCAGCGGCATTGTTGCAGCGTGCCATCGATGAATGGGATAATTGTCGGGCCATGGTTGAGCTCGGAGAGATGCTGGAGCGTGGCTCCGGGGTGGGTAGAGACATCCGTCGCGCCATCAAGCTATACGAGCGAGCCATCGAGGAGGAAAGTAATGCTCGTGCAATGATGAATTTGGCATCCCTCCTGGCAAAGGGTGGTGATGGTTTCGAACAAGATGCAATCCGTGCAGTGGCACTATATGAGCGAGTTGTGGATGAGTATGACAATCCGTATGCCGAGGTGTATCTTGGAAGAATTCTAGCGTACGGGGCGCGCGGTGTAGAAGCGGATAGAGGTCGGGCTGAAAGACTATTGCGCAGGTGTGCAGAGCGGAATCTAGAGGGGGATGTGGATGTGGTCAAGGAGCTTGCCGAGTTGGTGATATCAGTGAAAACTAGCACGGAGGAGTGAGGTGATGTTGAGTAATATGAATATAGCAGAGCTCTGGAAGTGTAAAACTAAATCAATTTGAAACGTTGTTGTTGGTGATGTGACGCAATTTGTGTAGTTTAGATGTGTGGACAACGGGCTACATGTTTATCTAGCGGGGTGTAGGACGGGACGAGGGGGTATAGGCGATGGAGCGATGGGAAAGTTTGAGAGAGTGGTGAAGACGTTGTGTCGTGTTGATTTGAAACAGCCGAGAAACTTTGAGATCCATGTTCAGCTGAAGTATGGATATGTTCTGTGCGAGAGCGATTAGACAGAAGTGGCTGGCTAGTTGTGTTGAACAGCATGTGCTCGCCAAGACGTGTCGGTGCAAGGGCGGGGATAGGATACCAGAGAATAGTCGGGATACTGTACGAAATCAGGTTTCGGTATGAGAACGCTGTGCAATGAGGACCGCTCTGTTGGAACAGGCCCGTGTGGACCAGTTGTGGTGCTGGTTCAACGCTCTTGGATGTTGTTTGAAAAAACACGGTGCGACTCGCACTATGCCAGTCGCGTGGCGCCATGTCCTCCACTTTTTCCCGATCCGGTGCTTTCCCTCCACCCGACACCGACGAGCGCGGCCCTTCCCTCACGACACGTTTCGTTTCGGTGTGTATGATACACAGAACACCACGTCACAGCGATATTCACCGCCGACAACAGGCGCCCATGGGAGCCACCACACGTGCGTGGTGTCAGTCGTACTGTACGACGACGCATTCGTGGACGCACCCACGGCCCCCGCCGCCTGCTGCGCATCTGTTGCGATAGCAGAGCCCGTTTTCGGTTCATGCGTCACTGCTGCTCTCGCGCGCGTGGCGTGTCGCGATGCGCCGTTGCCACGGGCATGCCGTGCCGGTGGACGCCCGAGGCCATTGTGATGGGAGATGCACTTGTGCATCGTTTGTTTCTGTTAGACTATAAAGAACGTTGTGCCTGCGCAGACACTGGAGTTGGCATGTCAACTGGTTATATGGATATCACAACGGAGCGGAGCCGATGGACTAGGAGGAGATGAGCGATATGGATATCCCAATAGTTTCCGCTGCTTCCGGTGGTATCACTTGTAACTTGTCCGTCCTGCGTGGTTGTGCAACGCTGCTGTGCCGACGTTTGTTCTCGTGTTCAACTGCATCGAGCGCGTTCCGTCTGTTTGTGTGATGTCAGTGCATGCATGCATGCATGCTTGCTGTTTGTTTTCCATGCTACGTATGTGTGACACAGTGGCGCTGGATGGGCGCTTGCTACATTTTGCAAGTCATGTCGTGTTTGTATGCAGACAGCGGATACTCTCTCTGTCCCGTGTGTGGTTGTGTTGGACGGCACCCGTCCGTCTCCGAATAGACTTGTGTGTGTGTGGGTGTATGTATAGCGCACTATCTGTGCACGTGTCGCGGATGGATGTTTTCCAGTCCCGTGCTCCGGATCCATTGTGCGCGTCAAGCTGATATGCATGAACCGGAGGTGCGCTCTCCGTCGTATGCGACATACGACACAGCGCATCTCCGGCCAGTGTAGGTTTTACCGGTGGCCAACACGAAGCTGAGAGCAGCCGCAGATCGAGACGTGAACCAACAACAAAACATGCATTTCGGTACGCGTGGGTATTACCTCTACCGTCACACGTGCAGTCACCCGCTCCTTCGATTCCATACCTGTCCATCTCTGCTGGATTAATTCTACACCACAGCTGTCCAGGTCGGACACGTGCCAATGGCGAGCGATACAATGGATAGATATACTGTAATGGTGAGGCCTACTACTGTAAACTGGTTCAGTTTAGTTCAATGTGGCACAGCGATTGCGGCGCACAGCTTCCTAGCCGTATGTCGATGACCATTCACAGATCATGAAGCGCGCCTCGTCGACACAAATCGCTGTCGCGACCAACGCGTCGTATCTCTTCCGTTCAATTGTCCATGTCTGTTGCTTGATGACATGCAATCACATCATTTGAATCCGCACTTGGGGTATGACACACCTCCAACTGTGTACAGGTGGTGGTCGCACTATAGATGTACAGCTGTAGAATGAAGCACGCATTCGTTGTGCATTGGGGAGGATGGAACTGTGATGCGATGCACCCTCAATTATCGTCCATCTGCACGCATGGCCATGTCCACGCGCATGCAAGTGCCCATGCCTATGCCTATGCCTATGCACGTGCACGCTCCATCAAGGTCGACGTGGACAATCGCGTCTGCGCTGCGCTGCGCTGCAATATGCCGCGCCGCGTTTCACGACGGCCTCGCATATAGACCGGAAGGTGTCCCGAGCGTCACTACTTCCCGTTCCGTGCGATAGTTTGTTAAATCCGTTTCGTTTAGTCTGGTGCACAGAAGCATGTACAGTGCTGCGAGAGCGCTTGAAGAGGGGAGCGGTGGTGTTGCGAAAGATGTTGCGGGTGCAGTAGAACTGTACGAGCGGTGCGTTGCGGAGGAGGAGAACTATGATGCGATGCACAGACTGGGGAGGATATTGGGGCGTGGGGCGGATGGAGTGGATAGAGACAGGGGACGAGCGATAGCGTTTCTGGAGAGGGCTGTAGAAGAGAATGGGAACTGCGGTGCGATGTTTGAGCTTGGGCGACTATTAGGTGAGTGTGATTGTGGAGATGAAGTGGAGATGGATGTATATCGTGGAGTAGCATTACTGGAGAGAGCTATCAGGGAGGGGAATCATGTGGGGGCCATGGTGCATCTTGGATGGATGCTAGAAGAAGATACAAGAGGGGTCGAGCAAGATGTATGTCGTGCGGTAGGGTTATACGAGCGAGCGATAGAAGAAAGGAATCATTGCGGAGCGATGTACAATCTCGGAATGATATTGCGAGATGGTGCGGATGGTGTTGCGAGAGACATCGACCGTACAGTGTCGCTACTCGAGAGAGCGATAGCAGAAGGAGAAGATAGTGATGCAATGAATGATCTGGGATTGTTGTTCCAGTATGATATTGAAGGAGTAGAACAAGATTTACAGCGAGCAGTATCGTTATATGAGCAAGCGATCGAGAAGGATGAGAACGTTTATGCGATGTGTAATCTGGCGATGGTACTACGAAAGGGCGGAGATGGAGTCGAGAAAGATGTGTGTCGTGCGGTATCGTTATACGAGCGAGCGATAGAAGAAGGAAATCATTGCGAAGCGATGTATTGCCTCGGAATGATATTGAAAAATGGTGCGGATGGTGTTGCGAGAGACATCGACCGTACAGTGTCGCTACTCGAGAGAGCGATAGCAGAAGGAGAAGATAGTGATGCAATGAATGATCTGGGATTGTTGTTCCAGTATGATATTGAAGGAGTAGAACAAGATTTACAGCGAGCAGTATCGTTATATGAGCAAGCGATCGAGAAGGATGGGAACGTTCATGCGATGTACAATCTGGCGATGGTACTAGAAGAAGGGGGAGATGGAGTCGAGAAAGATGTGTGTCGTGCGGTATCGTTATACGAGCGAGCGATAGAAGAAGGGAATCATTGCGGAGCGATGTACAATCTCGGAATGATATTGCGAGATGGTGCGGATGGTGTTGCGAGAGACATCGACCGTACAGTGTCGCTACTCGAGAGAGCGATAGCAGAAGGAGAAGATAGTGATGCAATGAATGATCTGGGATTGTTGTTCCAGTATGATATTGAAGGAGTAGAACAAGATTTACAGCGAGCAGTATCGTTATATGAGCAAGCGATCGAGAAGGATGAGAACGTTTATGCGATGTGTAATCTGGCGATGGTACTACGAAAGGGCGGAGATGGAGTCGAGAAAGATGTGTGTCGTGCGGTATCGTTATACGAGCGAGCGATAGAAGAAGGGAATCATTGCGGAGCGATGTACTATCTCGGAATGATATTGGAAGATGGAGCGGATGGTGTCGCGAGAGACATCGACCGTGCAGTGTCGCTATTTGAGAGAGCGATAGCAGAAGGAGAAGATAGTGATGCAATGTATGAACTGGGATTATTGTTCCAGTATGATACTGAAGGAGTTGAACAAGATTTACAGCGAGCAGTATCGTTATATGAGCAAGCGATCGAGAAGGATGAGAACGTTTATGCGATGTGTAATCTGGCGATGGTACTACGAAAGGGCGGAGATGGAGTCGAGAAAGATGTGTGTCGTGCGGTATCGTTATACGAGCGAGCGATAGAAGAAGGGAATCATTGCGGAGCGATGTACTATCTCGGAATGATATTGGAAGATGGAGCGGATGGTGTCGCGAGAGACATCGACCGTGCAGTGTCGCTATTTGAGAGAGCGATAGCAGAAGGAGAAGATAGTGATGCAATGTATGAACTGGGATTATTGTTCCAGTATGATACTGAAGGAGTTGAACAAGATTTACAGCGAGCAGTATCGTTATATGAGCAAGCGATCGAGAAGGATGCGAACGTTTATGCGATGTGTAATCTGGCGATGGTACTACGAAAGGGCGGAGATGGAGTCGAGAAAGATGTGTGTCGTGCGGTATCGTTATACGAGCGAGCGATAGAAGAAGGGAATCATTGCGGAGCGATGTACAATCTCGGAATGATATTGCGAGATGGAGCGGATGGTGTCGCGAGAGATATCGACCGTGCAGTGTCGCTACTCGAGAGAGCGATAGCAGAAGGAGAAGATAGTGATGCAATGTATGAACTGGGATTATTGTTCCAGTATGATACTGAAGGAGTTGAACAAGATTTACAGCGAGCAGTATCGTTATATGAGCAAGCGATCGAGAAGGATGAGAACGTTTATGCGATGTGTAATCTGGCGATGGTACTACGAAAGGGCGGAGATGGAGTCGAGAAAGATGTGTGTCGTGCGGTATCGTTATACGAGCGAGCGATAGAAGAAGGGAATCATTGCGGAGCGATGTACTATCTCGGAATGATATTGGAAGATGGAGCGGATGGTGTCGCGAGAGACATCGACCGTGCAGTGTCGCTATTTGAGAGAGCGATGGCAGAAGGAGAAGATAGTCGTGCAATGAATGATCTGGGATTGTTGTTCCAGTATGATACTGAAGGAGTTGAACAAGATTTACAGCGAGCAGTATCGTTATATGAGCAAGCGATCGAGAAGGATGCGAACGTTTATGCGATGTGTAATCTGGCGATAGTACTACGAGAAGGTGGAGATGGAGTCGAGAAAGATGTATGTCGTGCAGTATCGTTATACGAGCGAGCGATAGAAGAAGGGAATCATTGCGGAGCGATGTGCATTCTCGGAATGATATTGACAAATGGTGCGGATGGTGTCGCGAGAGACATCGACCGTGCAGTGTCGCTATTTGAGAGAGCGATGGCAGAAGGAGAAGATAGTCGTGCAATGAACTCACTGGGAGTGTTGTTCCATTCTGATACTGAAGGAGTTGAACAAGATTTACAGCGAGCAGTATCGTTATATGAGCGAGCGATCGAGAATGATGCGAACGTTTATGCGATGTGTAATCTGGCGATAGTACTACGAGAAGGTGGAGATGGAGTCGAGAAAGATGTATGTCGTGCAGTATCGTTATACGAGCGAGCGATAGAAGAAGGGAATCATTGCGGAGCGATGTACCATCTAGGATTGATACTAGAAGATGGAGCGGATGGTGTTGAGAGAGACATCGACCGTGCAGTGTCGCTACTCGAGAGAGCGATGGCAGAAGGAGAAGATAGTCGTGCAATGAACTCACTGGGATTGTTGTTCCAGTATGATACTGAAGGAGTTGAACAAGATTTACAGCGAGCAGTATCGTTATATGAGCAAGCGATCGAGAAGGATGCGAACGTTTATGCGATGTGTAATCTGGCGATAGTACTACGAGAAGGTGGAGATGGAGTCGAGAAAGATGTATGTCGTGCAGTATCGTTATACGAGCGAGCGATAGAAGAAGGGAATCATTGCGGAGCGATGTGCATTCTCGGAATGATATTGACAAATGGTGCGGATGGTGTCGCGAGAGACATCGACCGTGCAGTGTCGCTACTCGAGAGAGCGATAGCAGAAGGAGAAGATAGTGATGCAATGAATGATCTGGGAGTGTTGTTCCATTCTGATACTGAAGGAGTTGAACAAGATTTACAGCGAGCAGTATCGTTATATGAGCGAGCGATCGAGAAGGATGCGAACGTTTATGCGATGTGTAATCTGGCGATAGTACTACGAGAAGGTGGAGATGGAGTCGAGAAAGATGTATGTCGTGCAGTATCGTTATACGAGCGAGCGATAGAAGAAGGGAATCATTGCGGAGCGATGTGCATTCTCGGAATGATATTGACAAATGGTGCGGATGGTGTCGCGAGAGACATCGACCGTGCAGTGTCGCTATTTGAGAGAGCGATGGCAGAAGGAGAAGATAGTCGTGCAATGAACTCACTGGGAGTGTTGTTCCATTCTGATACTGAAGGAGTTGAACAAGATTTACAGCGAGCAGTATCGTTATATGAGCGAGCGATCGAGAATGATGCGAACGTTTATGCGATGTGTAATCTGGCGATAGTACTACGAGAAGGTGGAGATGGAGTCGAGAAAGATGTATGTCGTGCGGTATCGTTATACGAGCGAGCGATAGAAGAAGGGAATCATTGCGGAGCGATGTACTATCTCGGAATGATATTGGAAGATGGAGCGGATGGTGTCGCGAGAGACATCGACCGTGCAGTGTCGCTATTTGAGAGAGCGATGGCAGAAGGAGAAGATAGTCGTGCAATGAATGATCTGGGATTGTTGTTCCAGTATGATACTGAAGGAGTTGAACAAGATTTACAGCGAGCAGTATCGTTATATGAGCAAGCGATCGAGAAGGATGCGAACGTTTATGCGATGTGTAATCTGGCGATAGTACTACGAGAAGGTGGAGATGGAGTCGAGAAAGATGTATGTCGTGCAGTATCGTTATACGAGCGAGCGATAGAAGAAGGGAATCATTGCGGAGCGATGTGCATTCTCGGAATGATATTGACAAATGGTGCGGATGGTGTCGCGAGAGACATCGACCGTGCAGTGTCGCTATTTGAGAGGGCGATAGCAGAAGGAGAAGATAGTGATGCAATGAACTCACTGGGAGTGTTGTTCCATTCTGATACTGAAGGAGTTGAACAAGATTTACAGCGAGCAGTATCGTTATATGAGCGAGCGATCGAGAAGGATGCGAACGTTTATGCGATGTGTAATCTGGCGATAGTACTACGAGAAGGTGGAGATGGAGTCGAGAAAGATGTATGTCGTGCAGTATCGTTATACGAGCGAGCGATAGAAGAAGGGAATCATTGCGGAGCGATGTACCATCTAGGATTGATACTAGAAGATGGAGCGGATGGTGTCGCGAGAGACATCGACCGTGCAGTGTCGCTATTTGAGAGAGCGATGGCAGAAGGAGAAGATAGTCGTGCAATGAATGATCTGGGAGTGTTGTTCCATTCTGATACTGAAGGAGTTGAACAAGATTTACAGCGAGCAGTATCGTTATATGAGCGAGCGATCGAGAATGATGCGAACGTTTATGCGATGTGTAATCTGGCGATAGTACTACGAGAAGGTGGAGATGGAGTCGAGAAAGATGTATGTCGTGCAGTATCGTTATACGAGCGAGCGATAGAAGAAGGGAATCATTGCGGAGCGATGTACCATCTAGGATTGATACTAGAAGATGGAGCGGATGGTGTTGAGAGAGACATCGACCGTGCAGTGTCGCTACTCGAGAGAGCGATGGCAGAAGGAGAAGATAGTCGTGCAATGAATGATCTGGGATTGTTGTTCCATTCTGATACTGAAGGAGTTGAACAAGATTTACAGCGAGCAGTATCGTTATATGAGCGAGCGATCGAGAAGGATGCGAACGTTTATGCGATGTGTAATCTGGCGATAGTACTACGAGAAGGTGGAGATGGAGTCGAGAAAGATGTATGTCGTGCAGTATCGTTATACGAGCGAGCGATAGAAGAAGGGAATCATTGCGGAGCGATGTGCATTCTCGGAATGATATTGACAAATGGTGCGGATGGTGTCGCGAGAGACATCGACCGTGCAGTGTCGCTATTTGAGAGGGCGATAGCAGAAGGAGAAGATAGTGATGCAATGAACTCACTGGGAGTGTTGTTCCAGTATGATACTGAAGGAGTTGAACAAGATTTACAGCGAGCAGTATCGTTATATGAGCGAGCGATCGAGAAGGATGCGAACGTTTATGCGATGTACAATCTGGCGATGGTACTAGAAGAAGGGGGAGATGGAGTCGAGAAGGATGTGTGTCGTGCAGTATCGTTATACGAGCGAGCGATAGAAGAAGGGAATCATTGCGGAGCGATGTGCATTCTCGGAATGATATTGACAAATGGTGCGGATGGTGTTGAGAGAGACATCGACCGTGCAGTGTCGCTACTCGAGAGAGCGATGGCAGAAGGAGAAGATAGTCGTGCAATGAATGATCTGGGATTGTTGTTCCAGTATGATACTGAAGGAGTTGAACAAGATTTACAGCGAGCAGTATCGTTATATGAGCAAGCGATCGAGAAGGATGCGAACGTTTATGCGATGTGTAATCTGGCGATAGTACTACGAGAAGGTGGAGATGGAGTCGAGAAAGATGTATGTCGTGCAGTATCGTTATACGAGCGAGCGATAGAAGAAGGGAATCATTGCGGAGCGATGTGCATTCTCGGAATGATATTGACAAATGGTGCGGATGGTGTCGCGAGAGACATCGACCGTGCAGTGTCGCTATTTGAGAGGGCGATAGCAGAAGGAGAAGATAGTGATGCAATGAACTCACTGGGAGTGTTGTTCCATTCTGATACTGAAGGAGTTGAACAAGATTTACAGCGAGCAGTATCGTTATATGAGCGAGCGATCGAGAAGGATGCGAACGTTTATGCGATGTGTAATCTGGCGATAGTACTACGAGAAGGTGGAGATGGAGTCGAGAAAGATGTATGTCGTGCAGTATCGTTATACGAGCGAGCGATAGAAGAAGGGAATCATTGCGGAGCGATGTACTATCTCGGAATGATATTGGAAGATGGAGCGGATGGTGTCGCGAGAGACATCGACCGTGCAGTGTCGCTATTTGAGAGAGCGATGGCAGAAGGAGAAGATAGTCGTGCAATGAACTCACTGGGATTGTTGTTCCAGTATGATACTGAAGGAGTTGAACAAGATTTACAGCGAGCAGTATCGTTATATGAGCGAGCGATCGAGAAGGATGGGAACGTTTATGCGATGTACAATCTGGCGATCACACTAGAAGAAGGCGGAGATGGAGTCGAGAAGGATGTGTGTCGTGCAGTATCGTTATACGAGCGAGCGATAGAAGAAGGGAATGTTTGCGAAGCGATGTACTATCACGGAATGATATTGCGAGATGGAGCGGATGGTGTCGAGCGAGACATCGACCGTGCAGTGTCGCTATTTGAGAGGGCGATAACAGAAGGAGAAGATAGTGATGCAATGTATGAACTGGGACGATTATTTCAGTTTGACACTGAAGGAGTTGAACAAGATCTACAGCGAGCAGTATCGTTATATGAGCAAGCGATCGAGGATGATGCAAATTGTGACGCAATGTACAACCTGGTAACTATACTGCAGGATGGGGGACATGGTGTCGAGAAGGATGTTTGTCGTGCAGCGGCATTGTTGCAGCGTGCCATCGATGAATGGGATAATTGTCGGGCCATGGTTGAGCTCGGAGAGATGCTGGAGCGTGGCTCCGGGGTAGACAGAGACATCCGTCGCGCCATCAAGCTATACGAGCGAGCCATCGAGGAGGAAAGTAATGCTCGTGCAATGATGAATTTGGCATCCCTCCTGGCAAAGGGTGGTGATGGTTTCGAACAAGATGCAATCCGTGCAGTGGCACTATATGAGCGAGTTGTGGATGAGTATGACAATCCGTACGCCGAGGTGTATCTTGGAAGAATTCTAGCGTACGGGGCGCGCGGTGTAGAAGCGGATAGAGGTCGGGCTGAAAGACTATTGCGCAGGTGTGCAGAGCGGAATCTAGAGGGGGATGTGGATGTGGTCAAGGAGCTTGCCGAGTTGGTGATATCAGTGAAAACTAGCACGGAGGAGTGAGGTGATGTTGAGTAATATGAATATAGCAGAGCTCTGGAAGTGTAAAACTAAATCAATTTGAAACGTTGTTGGTGGTGATGTGACGCAATTTGTGTAGTTTAGATGTGTGGACAATGGGCTACATGTTTATCTAGCGGGGTGTAGGACGGGAGGAGGAGGGTATAGGCGATGGAGCGATGGGAAAGTTTGAGAGAGTGGTGAAGACGTCGTGTCGTGTTGATTTGAAACAGCCGAGAAACTTTGAGTTTCATGTTTAGCGGACGACTGTACGAAATCAGGTTTCGGTATGAGAACACTGTCCGATGAGGACTGTTTCACTTGCAGGCAGCAACGGAATATGAGAGTTCTGGAAAAGCATCTATATTTAGTCGGCCAGTCCACGGCGTGGCGTCTTCTGCCGACCACAGCGAGAAACTCGTTTTGCCACTTGTTACTCTGCTGTCCAACTCGGCATCCATGAAGTCACATCTCGCCGCACGAGGATCCCATGGTGCATCCAACTTTGATAAACTACAACGTCATGATGTTTGTTTGCTGTCCCATTTTGCATCTAACGTCGACGTGAACATACCCGGCACATACATTAGTGCTGCCATTTCCGCCGAGAAGCGGCCAACCGTTTTGCCCCCTCCTTACGTTATTCTACCATGTACGCTGCCGCGAAGGCGCTTGAGCAAGGGACCGGCCAGGCTGGAAAAGATGTTGCAGCTGCAGTCCAACTATACGAGCGGTGCATTGCGGAAGAGAACAACTATGAGGCGATGTACAGACTGGGGAGGATATTGAGTCGTGGAGCGGAGGGAGTCGAGAGAGACGGGGGAAGAGCGATGGGGATACTGGAGAGGGCTGTGGAAGAAGGCAGTAACTGCGATGCGATGTATGAACTAGGTCGTTTGATGGAAGTCGGTGACGAGGCCTTCGAGCGAGATGTGCGACGTGCCGTGTCGTTGTACGAGCGAGCGATCGAGAGGGACGGCAACTGTAGTGCAATGAATGACCTAGGATTGATACTGCTCTACGGCGAAGTTGGTGTGGAGCAGGACGAGCTTCGAGCAGCTGAGTTATTTGAACGAGCAATCGCCGAGGGAAATAATTGTCACGCTATGGTGCATCTCGGATGGATGCTGGAGGGAGATATGGGTATCGATAGAGACATCACACGCGCTATTATGCTCTACGAACGAGCCATTGAAATCGGAAATGATCATCAGGCGATGATGAAATTGGCTTCAGTGCTTATCGATGAGGTTGCGGATGTCGAACAAGACGCTGCTCGGGCTGTGTCGCTGTATGACAGAGTAGTGAGAGAGGATATCCACGCGGATGTAGTGCTCAACCTCGCGAGAATTATGGTGTATGGCGCACCTGGTGTTGAAGCGGATTTCTTGCGAGCTGAAAGACTTTATCAGATTTGTTGCGACGAGAAGATGGATTCGGATGTGATTGATGATCTCGCAGGCTTGTTGGTGTCAAGTAAACTGGAGTAGATTGTTGTCACACCTACTATTCCCGTTACGAATGGTGAGAAATATTTCGTGCTCAGATTTCCATCGTCGTTCAGTATCCACCAGCGCTACACCATCATCATCTCCCGCTGTTCAACTCTGGGTCGTATCTCTTGTTCGAGGAGTGCACCGCTCATTTTCCACTGTGCATTTTCGCCACATTTCAGTCTGCTCTGGACAATGAAGCGACGGTTTGAAGGTAGCACATCGATTACGTCGCAGACAGGGAAGATATTCCATTTTTTCGCACTGCTCGGGTGAAAGGCTACATCGTTGCGTTCTTCGAGCTTTCATACGAGAGACTGTCGCATAGTCAGTGCTGGCTTCGGAAATGTCACCTATAAAATGGTGCACTGTGTTGTTCGTTGAAGCCTGAACAATGGTTGTGGCAGTCAAGCGGGCTTGGAAATGGGTCAGGAAATCACTGTATTTTTTGATCAGATAGAGTACTGATGAATTTGATCACGATTTCTTCTCTCCAATTCTGCGCCGCAGACAGATAACGTAGCCTCCGAAATGATTCTTCCCCGCACAACACCAACATCTCGGTTTATCGAGCACTGCATCCTTCCGTTTTATTCCTTCGATGTTTAATTCAAACACCGAAGATGCAGAGCAGCGAGGCTCGAGGCACAGCATGTCTATTGACAAAATTGTCGACTTGCTCTGAAATAACCAGAGGTAAGAACATATCACACCAATTGTTCGCGCGAAACATATCCGAGGTACTGAAAGCTGGATGCAAGGGTCCGTTTCCAAAAAAAGTCTACTGTGTTGTGCAGCGTGTGAATCACAACGACTGTTGTTCGCAAGTTTATGACTTTGGATCAAGCAAGCATACAACTGCATGCTACTGTTGGAGTGTCCTCATACGTACACATTGTTGACCAACAGCAGCTCACAAGGATCTGAATCGATTCGGCTCAGCGCGTCACCGGGAGAAGCAATTATGTTTATGCTTCTCCACTGTCCATTGCATGAGTCATGACGCATCCCAGCCAAGAGCATGCATGGAGTGAAAGCTCCAGCGAGCGGCAGACGATGCACGCCTCTGAATGGATCCAACGTGAAACGAACGTTTTTTCGCTACTTGCGTAGATACTACTGCACCATGAAAGTTTGCAATGCCTCACTGTAATCATCTGCCGAGAAGCTCTCGTTGAGAAACATTTATCCACTCTACCGTCAGCATTCAGTACCTCGTTCGCTGCTGCAAAGGCCCTCGGGAACGGGCTCCAGGGGTTGGGAGAGATGTTGCAGCTACAGCCAAGTGTGTGTGAGATGTGTTGTGGAGGAGAATAGCAACTATGATGCGATGGCGAATGTGGATATGGTTCTGAGCGACAATGCGCTTGGTGTAGCAAAGGATATTAATGGTGGCGTGGGCTTGTTGGAGAGAACTATTGTGGGAGGGTATTGGTTTGCTGTATGTAATCTTGATATACATGCAAGCTGTCGAGGGGGCAGAAAGATACATGCAACGTGGTACGTAGATGTATGAGCGAGCGATTGAGGGAGAGGGTTGATACGGAATGTATAATCTATATTCGGTATTGTGCGATGACGGAGGTATCTGTTGGATAAAGTAATCCGTGCGGCCAATGACTGATGCAATGGTCAGCCTTGGGTTTATGCTAACCAATGATGCAGTGGGCGTTGGAAGGGATGTTTGTCGCGCTGTTTGGGCGAACGATGGACAAATCCAAAAATTGTGCTCTAGTGTTCAGCCTTTCGCTGGGATGCTTGCTAGACTTCGGCACCGATGATGTTGGAGTGAGCGATCGGGAAGGAATGGGACTGTTGTGCAATGGACAAACTAGCGATAATACTTGTGTCTGGTTCATCACATACTGTTATGACGCACTTAGCTGGAGTGCCGTGGGGAACCCTCGTCAGGGGTCGGCTATAATTTCTGTGTTGCGTAGCGATGAACTTCAAGACGAAATAATGAAATCTGAACTAAAGCGAGCCTTGGCAGAACATTATATTTGCCCACATCGCCGCGACAAGACTAAATTCCCTTCATCCCCAGGTTTTTCACCATCATCATCATCATTCAAAGAAACGTTTACACTACTCTACTTATTCCTTGAAATACAACATCAACAAAGCAACACAACTCATGCAAAACAAACTTTCATCACACAGATCACGGATCAGGTGCCATAACAACCACACACATATTCTCGCTCCTCGGCACACCAGTTCTGGTTTCCAGGACGGTGCTCTCATCCTCCGAAAGAATCTGGAAATTACGGAAGAAAATGCGAAGACAGCCACCCGTTCTCTCCATATTCAGCATCTCCGCTGTAAAAGGCAAATGACCCAACGCCGATCCGGGTGAATTTGGGATCGGCACCGGTCTGATAAACGTATTGGTAACCGAAAATTCGGTGACCGGTCTCTCCCGTCCTCCGACGAGCACCACAGAAATGACACCCATTCTGAATATACGACCGATGCGTTCATCGCCCTTGGACACAATCCTCGGCGTCAACGGCGTGTTAGGCTCGCCGGGGGAGAAACGGAACACCGAGCCGTCCGTGCCCTCAAACATCAAATTGCATCTACGAGCCGCCCGACGGCAGGCCCCAGGTTGTGCGGTGACGACTGGAAGAAGTAGAACACATGCTACAACGAGCACTACGCAACGACTGGTGAATTTCATAGCTGATACTGCACTTGTTCGTGGAGTCTGCCCAGGAAACTTGCGCTGTTGCGCATGATATACACAACGGATATGCGCCGAACCGGCATGTCTGAGATGCCGCACGCTATTCGGAAGCTATCATCGATGATTGCTAACTTCTCGTGTGGTTTGTGCGTAGAACGCGCAATTGCCAGGTGGCGTTAGCGCACGCATATACCGGTTGCAGCGACGGCGCGAGCAGCGGTCTGGAAACCATCGACGTGCAATACGGTTGGATACGCGTAAATCGCACATGCGCAAGCTGGAAGTCGGGCGTGATTCAGCAATAGCCGCAGCGGTGAGCTGAGTCATGCATGACGAGAGTTGCGGACGTGTGGAGCGGACGTCTCGTCACACGTCTAGGGTTTGTAGGGGTTTCGACGGACGAGGACGCAAGCTGGCCCCCGTTACAAAGCATGTGCGACTGAAGGCGGCTTGCAGCCGTTAGCGGTATATTGCGCGAGATGGGCCGCGTTTTATGATCACAGGTGGCGTCATGGACTTTGATCGCTTGTTCTCATCGCGAGGAGGGACGCTTCGGGTCGCATGGGACTCTTCGCGCTGGTGCGTTGCATTGAGGTGGATTCATGGGCGCGTTTGGCAGATGGCGCCCTGCCAGCTTGCGGTGTGTGTAACTGGATGGTGTATAATGGTCGCGTCGGGGAGGGATATCGGATGTCCGGAAGGTGTGTGGAGGTGAAGATGATCTGTGGCGGGCGATCGTCGCGGCTCGGTCGGGCTTGGCATGTCGCGTTAACATTTTGGGGTGGTGCTCATTATGCGAAATATTTTGATGTTTTGTGAAAAATTTCAATTTTGCAATTTGGAGATATTGCTGTGTTGTATCTTGTTACACAGCGGTTCAATTGGCCATTGATACCTTTGTATCATCCTCCGTCTACGGCAACACAAGACTTCATTTCCTCGCCTTTCAGTTGTCCAGCACAGCATCCGTGATGACTCACCCCCGTTCATTCGTCCATTCCATCGAGCAACTCAACCTAATGAGCTGTGACATCAACCTCAGTGGCCGATGTACTACATGGTATCTCACATCGACGTGAATCCTTCAACTTCGTCAACGCTGAGAAGCGCCTGTTTGTTTTACCCCCTCCTTACGTTATTCTACCATGTACGCTGCCGCGAAGGCGCTTGAGCAAGGGACCGGCCAGGCTGGAAAAGATGTTGCAGCTGCAGTCCAACTATACGAGCGGTGCATTGCGGAAGAGAACAACTATGAGGCGATGTACAGACTGGGGAGGATATTGAGTCGTGGAGCGGAGGGAGTCGAGAGAGACGGGGGAAGAGCGATGGGGATACTGGAGAGGGCTGTGGAAGAAGGCAGTAACTGCGATGCGATGTTTGAGCTCGCCCGACTTTTACATGGCTTAGATTCCGAATCCGGTGTCGAGAAAGATGTCCCCCGTGCTGTAACATTGTATGAGAGCGCTATTAATGAAGGGAATCACGTCTACGCAATGGTGAATCTTGGATTGATACTGGAAGATGGCGATGATGGTGTCGAACGCGACATATGTCGTGCTGTAACCTTATATGAACGAGCGAT
The DNA here is from genome assembly GCA_030407315.1 of Asparagopsis taxiformis. Lineage (NCBI taxonomy): Eukaryota > Rhodophyta > Florideophyceae > Bonnemaisoniales > Bonnemaisoniaceae > Asparagopsis > Asparagopsis taxiformis. The sequence goes on along the minus strand of JALQPE010000100.1, from coordinate 41,241 downwards.
AAACGAAGACAATGATTACGTTGCGATGTATAATCTTGGAAAGATATTGAGAGCTGGAGATGACGATGTTGAAAGAGATGTAAATCGAGCAATGTTGCTGTTCGAGAGAGTGATTGCAGAACAAGAAGAAGATTGGGATGCAATGTATCAGCTAGCATGCCTGCTAGATGCAGATATCGAGGATACCGAACAAAATGCTCGCCGTGCCGTATCGTTGTATGAGCAAACGATCAAGAAGGGCACCCACTATGGTGCGATGATCAATCTGGCGCGGAGATTACGCGATGGCGCAGATGGCGTCGAAAGAGATGAGCTCCGTGCTGTAAAACTACTAGAAACAGTTATCGAAGAAGACAATGACTGCGATGCAATGGTGAATCTTGGCTGCATGCTAGAAGATGGTTCAGGAGGTGTCGAGAGGGATGTACGTCGTGCGATGGCGTTATACGAACGAGCAATCAAGGAAGGCAATGATTGCAACGCAATGTATAATCTAGCAAGCTTACTAGAGGTCGGTGCGCCTGGCGTCGAGAGGGATATTCATCGCGCATTCGCGTTATACGAAAGAGCAATCTCGGAAGGGGAGGATTTTGATGCGATGTATGATCTGGGATGCATGTTAACAAACGGCACTGACGGCGTTGAACGAGATGTGCAACGCGCTGTGGCATTATTCGAGCAAGCAATCGAAAAGGGTAGTCATTATAGCGCCATGAATGATCTAGGCGTCGAACTACTCAACGGCGGAGATGGTATACAACAAGACGAGCGTCGAGCAGCAGAGTTATTCGAAAGAGCAATTGAAGAGGGAAATAATTACACAGCGATGACCAACCTCGCATGGATGCTAGAGGGCGGCATGCGTATTGACAGAGATATCAATCGGGCAATTGAGCTGTACGAACGAGCTATCGAGGGGAACAATTACCGAGCTATGGTGAAATTAGCATCAGTTCTCGTCGAGGAGGCAGCTGATGTCAAACAGGATATCCCTCGCGCCATTTCGCTGTATGAGAGAGTGGTCGACGAGAGCATCCAGGCAGACGCAGTGTTGAACCTGGCAAGAATTCTGGTGTATGGAGCGCCTGGTGTTGATGCCGATTTCATACGAGCTCAAAGATTGTATCAGATTTGTTGCGACGAAAAGATGGATGCGGATGTGATTGATGACCTCGCGGGCTTGTTGGTGTCGAGTAAACTAGAATAGACTTGTTATGTTGAGACATGGGATTGGATGCTCTCATTCTGTAACAATTTTATGTGTAAAGCGGACATGCGTCGAATGACGATGAAGAAATTGTAGCTCAACTGCATGCTGAATCTGTCGAAGTCTCATCTAGAACGATTTAGCTCATTTCGATGGATAGATGCAGGAAACGTGATAGATTACATTGACAACTTTGCGCCGTACGACACCATACACCGAGTCGTGGTCATCAAGCGGGCATCATGTCTACAGTGTTTACGAACCTGTTCAGCATACCAGACAAGTCACGGTGAGGATTTAGTTGTACTCTGATCAGAAATATACGTGCGAGAATACATTCTCCAAATCTTTCTCGCAGTAGAATAAATTCCAAATATCGCTTTACGTCTCCGAGTGCCCAATCCTAGGTTCGCCAAAGCATCGAATTGTTTGTCATGGCTCGCGTAGCCAAAATCACAGCGCATCGGACTTGAAATACTTCGTGGCCATTGGTAACGTTGTCGTCCCGCTCAGAAACGACAGCGGCAATAGCGCATCCTAGTAAGCATCTGTGCGAAACAAATGCAACGCACCGAAAGCTAGAAGCGAGGCATCATGCCAAACAAGTTGTCGGTCCACTATATTATGCCGTTGGTGCACTAAAAACAGTGCATCGCTGTGGTAAGGTTTCGGTTTTTGAAGCAGGCAAGCATACAATTGTATTGTTGGAATACCCTCAAAGATTACACCTCTTTGACAAACTACAACCAACAATGATCTCGCTTGATTCTGCTCCGCTTGTTAGACCACCACATCAGTGCTAGACATTCATAGTATAGCGTTCCATTGAGCAGTCGGTGGTTCAAATCTGCAACTAGCGTTTTCTTTTTTTGACGCAAACTCTGTCCCACAACGCAAAAGTTTCGGTGGCATCCCTGCTACTCTTCCTTCCGAAAAGCACTCATTCACGCTTCATCCCCCCCCCATTTACAATGGTGTACACTGCCGTGAAGGCCCTTGAAAATGGGGCCCCAGGCGTTGAAAGAGATGATGCAGCTGCAGCAAAAGTGTACGAGAGATGCATCGCGGAGGAGGGCAACAACTATGACGCGATGTACAGATGGGGAAGGATATTGGGTCATGGGGTGGAAGGTGTCCAGATAGATAATGTGCGTTCCATCGAGCTATTGGGGAGGGCTTTCGAAGGAGGAATTGAGGGTGCAATGCGTGATCTGGCTTTGCCATTGCAAGGAATAGCTTTGGATTATGGGGTTGACAACGACATCAACGATGTCTTGGGCTTGTGCGAAAAGGCGATAAGCGAAAGAAACAATATCGATGCAATGGTGAATGTGGGTATAATTCTAATGCATGGTGCGGGTGGTTTCGAAAGGGATGTAAATCGTGCTGTATCGTTGTTTGAGAGAGCGATCGAGAAGGGTGCGATGTACAATCTGGCGATAGTTCTAGAGGGAGGCGTAGATGGTATCGAGAAAGATATATAACGTGTAGTACCATTACTGGAGAGAGCCATCGATGAAGAGAATGTTTGTTGGGCTATGACTAGGCTTGGAGAAATTCTATCAAGTGGAACAAGTGGTGTTGAACGGGATGTATATCGAGCAGTAGCGTTATACGAGCGAGCGGTAGAGGACGGGTATGATTGCGATGCGATGTATTATCTCGGAATGGTATTGAAAGATGGTGCAGATGGTGTCGAGAGAGACATCGACCGTGCAGTGTCACTATTCTAGAGAGCGATTGTAGAAGGAGAAGATTGTGATGCTATGTTTGAAATGACACTGTTGTTCCAGTTCGATACTAAAGGGGTTGAACGAGATTTACGGCGTGCGGTATCGTTATATGAGCAAGCGATCGAGAACGGTGCAAACGTTTATGCGATGAGCAATCTAGGGGCGATTCTATGAGACGGTGGGAATGGGATGGAAAGAGATGGGTGTCGCGCAGCAGAGCTGTTCGAAAGAGTCATCAACGAGAGTAACAGCAGTGAAGCGATGAACGAACTTGGCGTGATGCTAGATGGCGATTTTGGTACCCATAGAGATATCAATCGTGCCATTTCACTTTACGAGCGAGCAATCGAAGAAGGCAATAATCACAACGCAATGATGAACTTTGCACGGTTGCTGGTACAAGGCGGGGATGATTTTGAGCAAAATGCAGCACGTGCTGTTTCGTTGTATGAAAGAGTGATCAAGGAGAGAAATAACGCATATGCAGTGTTCAACCTTACCAGGATTCTGACATACGGGGCACCTGGTGTCAAAGTGGATTTGGCACGGGCTCAGAGATTATATCAGAAGTGTCTCGACGAGGATATGGACAAGGAATTAATTGATAATCTTGCAGACTTGTTACAAGAATGTAGATTGAAAGAGTTTGGTTGTTGATGAATGGGAGATAGAGTATTGTACGGATTATGCACAATAGCGTAATGTTGCATGGTACGATACTGATACGCTGGAAAGATGTATGTATGCGTCAATTTCTCTACCGATACGTATAGATTCAGTCAACAACGTATCATCGTTGAGAAGGGAAGTGACGACCTGCTCATGTTGTGTACATCTTTGTTAACTCTACGAGTTGAGACCTACGGGGGAGCGTTTGTCGTCGAACACTTCAGCAACATTCCGAGGAACGGTGATTCGAGAGCTCGAGATCATGTGAAATGGAAACAAAAAAATGATTTATTCTGACGAAAGATTATATTTCATATTTGTTAAGTGAATCAGTACCTTCCGTCGTCCAGACAGGTAAGGTATGTTTGTATTTATACTATTTGGTCTATGTTACGTGTAAACGTGTATACATTTGATGGTCCTTGATGTTGTATTGGCGCGCAGTGGCATTGTGTTGTTTAGAAGTTTGATGGTCCTTGACACTCCCCCTTGGCACTGTGTGCCAATGCATCCGGGGTTTGCGTGAAAGGTAGAATATATAGTTGTTCCCTTAGACAGTTCAGGCGTAGTCTGTTGAGGGGTTTGGTTAGTAGGTCAGCGAGCATGCTTTGTGTACCAGTATGGCGTAGGTCGACATGGCCTTCCCGGACAGCCTCTTGGATGTGGTGGTATTTGATGTCGGTGTATTTACTGCACTTGGTAGGGCCCGTCTGGGAGGCAATCTTATACGCGCTGAGGTTGTCCACATATATAATTGGTTTAGGCTGTGTGTGTGGCAGGGGTAGTTCGGCGAGGAGACGTTGGAGCCAGAGCGTTGTGTGTGTGGCCTCGGAGCAGGCTTTGTATTCCGCATCACAGGTTGATGTTGAGACAGTCTTTTGGCGTGTGGATGTCCATGCTAGGGGGGAGTTATTTAAGAGAGTGACAGTGCCAGTTATGGATCGGCGGGTGGTTGGATCGTTTGCATAGTCAGAGTCGGAGTATGTGTTGAGTTGTAGATGTGCATTTTGGTCTGTGCGGGAGAAGAGTATGCCTGTGTTCTGTGTGTGCTTCAGGTGTTTAATTAGCTGTTTTAGGTGATTCCAGTGTCTGGTAGTTGGTTGGGTGGCGGAGCGTGCTAGGGTGCTGACTGCAAATGCAATGTATGGTAGCGTTCTGTCGGCAATGCATCTTGCTATGCCTAGAGCTTTTCGGAAGGGGGCTCCAATTGATTTATACTCGGTTTCTCCCTCCATTATGGGTGTAGTATTGCTCCATCGGAGAACATAGATGGGGAAGGGATGCATTCGACCATGTTGGTTTCGATGAGAAGGTTTTGTATAGTATGGGACTGTGATATGTGTATACCATTGGGCAGGTTTGTAATTCGCCAGTTCAGGTATTGTGTGGGTTTCCCTAGGCGTTTAGTGTTGTATTTGAGGGATAGTATGTGGTACAGGTTGTCTAGGTGGCATTGGTGGGTGCTTACAACCAGGAAGTCATCGAAAGTGACTGTGATGAGGGTGTAACCAGGTTCATGAGATTGAAAGAAGAGGCAAGGGTCAGATGTAGTTGGTGTATACCCGTGTGATTTCAGGTGGGAAGTCAAGTGGGATGTGTAGGTGTGTCCAGCTTGTTTGTGCCATATATGTTTCCTCTCAGTAACCCAACGAAACCTGGATGTTTCAATGTACCATCGAACGATGGGGGTTGGTGAACATATACTGGTTCGGAGTGTTCGAATTTCTCGTGGAGAAAAGCGGCAGATATATCAAGGTGTTCAGAGAGGAGGTCATATTGAGCCGCAAGGGATAGGAGGAGTCGCACAGATGCTTTGTCCGCTGTGTATGTGGTCGTTTTGGTTGGGTCATAGTGGGTATCCTCCTCCATGTGATCACCACGTGTTGTGCAGCGTACTTTTCTGGCGTTTATGTTACCATCATGATCTTTTTTGTAGGTGAAGGTGATTTTGAGTGGCAGGATTCTTGTACCTGGTGGTATATGCGTGCGGGGGATCCATTGGATGGTTCCGTGTGTTTCCAATTGCGTAATTTCAGAATCGTAGGCAATTCTCCATAGGTCTGAGTCAGCCATTGTGTGGGCTTCCTTGAGGTGACGGGGTCCGGTTAGGGGTGGAGGTTTGGATGCGGGTGAAGTGTTGATGGAGAAGCATAGTTTGTTGTTCACTACCGGATCTGTTGCGGGGGCGTATTCCCGGAAGTTGGGTATTCTAGTTTTTTCTTCTCGTCCATTTTGGAGGTTAAGGACGATGATGTGCGCCTCATCAATGCCAGTAAGGTAACGGCATGGGAATGATAGTGGTTGTAGTTTTAGTTTGGGGGCGGTGACCGTGCATGTGCCAAGTTGTCCGAATGCAAATAGGTCAGGTGTTCTTGGTGGTCTACCATAAAACGCGGTGAACCGAGTGGTTTGGATGGTATCATGGAAGGTGTGGTTGTAGTGGTAGTTGGCATCATGTAGCGCATACTCCCAGAATTGTTCTGGGAGGTTACTATGGGAGAGATTCGCGCGGGTGGTATCCATGAGTGTGCGGTTGAGACGTTCTGCAATGCTGTTTTCTTGAGGAGTGTGGTGTAGCAGGTAGAAAATCCGCTAGAGCGGCAAACCACCCGACAGGTGTCCCGAGCCTCGGTAGAGGAAGCGGTAGAGCAGATGAACCTTATAGGTACCCGGCGGGTAGTCTCGTGAGAGAGAAGGGATCGCTACCCGGAGGGGGTTGTGCGATTATAGCGCTCACGCGAGATGCGTATTAATGGAGCAAGATGACGTAATCCGTCGAGCTGTTGGCTAACCCTAAGGTTTTCCCGGAGAGGGGTTGAACAATAGGTATGCGAACACTGTTCCAGTGGGTCGTAATTCCACTTGAGTTTACGTTACTCTAGAAACCGTGCCTACTGGCTATTCCAGTGGCGTATTTATACTAAGTCTACTGTAAGCTAGGGTTAGTGGTTAGGAATAAATATCCAGTTATTGACCAATCAGAACCCAATTACTGGCGCTCGCCTACCCGCGAGGTCATTGCCAATAGGCTTACATTGTAATGTATGGCTGATCAGCCTAAGTTAAAATTTGCCCCTTGTGGGGTCTTGGCCGGGGCCGATAGGCCCGGGTGGGGTTATTTGTCAGCCTTAGCTGGTCCTAAGTATAGGAAACACGCCAGTTGGCTGGTGCCTTCTGATTGGCACATCCCGTAAGTGGGTACCCAATAGGGAAGCGACACGGCTCGATCAGCGAGGACCGCCAGGCGGTACGACATGTGGGGTGTTGTGGTTATTAGTTGGATTCCTCGTCGAGCATATTCGTGTTGCATAAATGTGGACGTGTATTCTTTGGAGTTGTTGGTGCGGAAGAATTGTGGGAAGTGGCCAGTGGCTGTTTTGATCTGTTCGAAGATTTCGAGAATATGAGAGGTTATTTCAGAACGCTTCTTGAGGAATACAACGACGAAGAATCGTGAACGGGTGTCCACGAATGTGGCTGCATAGAAGTTTCCTTTAGTGGAGGGGGTGCTGAGTGGTCCACAAATGTCGGAGCTGATATGGCGTCTGACCTGATGGTTGTGAGTGGAGGAGTAATGTGGAGCGCGGATTTGTTTACCTTCGGCGAAGGTACTGCAGGTCATTGGGTTGATTTGAAGGTCTTTTGGAATGGACATTCCGGGGAGGAGTTGTTTGCGGAACATTATCCGCATTTTGTTTGGGCTAATGTGGCCAAGTTTCAAGTGCAGAGAGTTTGTTTCTATTTCTTGCATGCTCGGTGTATTATGTGGGGAAGGTGATGGGTTCAGGAGGGATATAATTGGTCTCGTTAGCGGCCTATAGCTGTCTGGAATGAGTGTAGATAGTGGCTTATCTCCCCCTGAATATTGAGGGGCAGGAACAGTTGGTAGGGGTGTATGTGGGAGGGATGAGCTGGAAGCAGTGGTGCATGGACGCTTGGGTGAATAGTCAGCATCATGGAGAGGGGTTGGGGGGTCATCGGGGATGGTAGATGCGTTGGACAGTGTGGATAGGGCGTTTATGGGTATTAGAGTAGTGTCGATTTGGTATAAGCCATTTTTGAATGTGGCACGTGCTACGATCGTTTCTGGTTTTGGATTAGTTGTGTTATTGAGCACGTATGCATCGGAAGCCTGGAAGAGAACACTGCCGTGTTTTCTAGCCAGTGTGTGTACCGATACCAGGTTCTGGTTGAGTTGGGGAGAGGCGACAGCATCCGGTATTGACAAGACTCCATGGCTCGTGGGTATGAGGACTTCACCTGAGTGAGTGATGTCAATTTTCTGGGAGGCAGTGTGGGATTCGGTCGGGATTAGAGTTGGTTTCATTTGTGGTGATGGCTCTGAGAGATGTGTGGGGTGTGCGCCGCTGTCGAGGTAATACGTACCGTGATGGTCATGCGGGTCATGGGGGTTTGTTTGGTGTTGGGATGGGAGGGGTGATTGTAGGAGAGCATATTCCTCAGAGGGTATGGTGACAGTAGACTTGCTATGCATGTGATCCTGTTGGTGGTTTTTCAGTGTTGCTGGAGTGTAGCGTCGGATTTTGAGTTGTGCTCGGCATTCGTTATCTCCATGGGTTGGTGTGCCGTGAAAGTTGCACCAGGGTCCATTGTAGGAAGGGGGTTTGTTCTGGCGAGAGCGTTGTCTGCCAGTGGTTGTGTGTTTTGATGCAAAGTGGTGCTGTTGGGGTACGTTTTGAATGCGTTGGGAGGATAATTGTGGCGTTAGTAATGTGTCTCAAGTCGATTGGCAAAGTCTTGAATGGAAGTTGGTGGTGCTTGTTCCATGATGGTAGCTAGGAGGCCATATTGAGGGTTGTCTATTATTCCGTTAATCATGAAGTGAATTGTAGTCGCTTCCTTTTCAATGTTTGGGAATCCGGCATTCATCATCCTGGTACGGAGGGATTCATGGGCTTCGATATATTGCGAAGGGTCATCTCCAGGATGTAGTTTGATGAGTCTGGCTGCCGTGAGTAGGGACGTGTGACTTGTGGCGTTTTTGTTGTTGACATGGTGACGCACCGCATTGATGATATCGAATGGTGTAGCGTCTAACGAGCCACGGGGAAGTTTTGCAAGGGTGTCCATTGGGATGCTGCGGTGAAGGAGAGATATTAATTTAGTTTGTTTCAGACTCTCACTCTGTGCAAGTGAAGGGTCTGTGGGCTGTGGTGGGTTGCCCGTAATGTGATTTGTCGCACCTATAAGCTCAGCATTAGTTTTGAGAGCACTGAACCAGAGATCGTAGTGGTTTGTGTCAAGTAGTGGTTGGTGAAGATCGGAGAGAGATGTCATCATTGTGGTGTTGTATTGGTGGTAGTGCTGTGGTGGAGAAGAGGTTTGTGGGGAGGGGAGTGTAGGTGTTGGGTTCGGGTTGGGTGGACGGTCGGTCGATGGGTAGTTTCGTGTCATGAAAGAGGCTGTAGGGGTACGACGGAGATTGTAGGGGAGGTCGGATCGGTGTGATCGCTTCGCCAGGGTGGTTGTGGCTTGTTGGGGAGGGGAGAGTGGTAGGGTATAATTTGTAGCGGCAGAGGCTAGAGTATTGTCGGCGGCGGTGGCCGGTGGGTAGGCAGCGGGAATTGCTGGCAGTTGGGCAGCGACAAGGGCTGGTGGAGGATGTGGAGAGGGCGGGAAGGAGTGAAATGCGCAGTGATAGACGTCTGGGCCTATAACCTGTTAAGTGAATCAGTACCTTCCGTCGTCCAGACAGGTAAGGTATGTTTATATTTATACTATTTGGTCTATGTTGCGTGTAAACGTGTATACATTTGATGGTCCTTGACAATATTGTCGTCACAGGCTGTCTTCAAGTGTGACGCCGCAATTCCAATGGCGGACCCAGCCACCATGACGACGGAAAAGCGCACGGGGGATACAAACGCTGCGCTGATTGGCTTACAATAAACTTACAAGATACTACTGTTCAGTAGGTGTGAGAAGGCCACGTAAGGTGGAGTGGAACACCCGACCCAGGCCAAGATACTCCTTCAAGTCTAGTCTTTTAATTGTTCTTACTTTTCTCCACTTTATTTCCATTCTTCAAACCGAGAGGAAAGTGTACAAAGTAGCAGGCGAGAAGCACGAAGTAGCAGGCGAGAAGCACGGTGGAGGCTATACCTTCGACGTGCTCTAGGCGAATTACAGTCTTACAAAAAGTCAACTACTGTCAGTATGGCAGCAAATGACCCAAACATGTTTATACATATTTCCAATATTTTTCATAACAATCAAAAAAGTCGAGATCTTCACTAATTCAATTTGGGGAGACGTTCAATGTTTGTCGTATAGCACCGTCCTTTCTGTAGCAGGTAGAAAATCCACTAGAGCGGCAAACCACCCGACAGGTGTCCCGAGTCTCGGTAGAGGAGATGGTAGAGCAGATGAACCTTATAACGTACCCAGCAGGTAATCTCGTATGAGAGAAGGTATAGCTACCCGTAGGGGGTTGTGCGATTATAGCGCTCACGCGAGGTGCGTATTAATGGAGCAAAGTGACGTAACCCGTCGAGCTGTTGGCTAACCCTAAGGTTTTCCCGGAGAGGGGTTGAACAATAGGTATGCGAACACTGTTCCAGTGGGTCGTAATTCCACTTGAGTTTACGTTACTCTAGAAACCGTGCCTACTGGCTATTCCAGTGGCGTATTTATACTAAGTCTACTGTAAGCTAGGGTTAGTGGTTAGGAATAAATATCCAGTTATTGACCAAACAGAGCCCAGTTAAAGGCACTCGCCTACCCGCGAGGTTATTGCCAGTTAGGCTTACATTGTAATGTACAGCTGATTAGATTAAGTTAGAAATTTGTCCCTTGTGGGGTCTTGGCCGGGCCGATAGGCCCGAGTAGGGTATTTACAGCCTTGCTCTAGTCCCAATTACAGGAAACACGCCCAGTTGGCTGGTGCCTTATGATTGGCACATCCCTTAAGTGGGTACCCAATAGGGAAGCGACACGGCTCAGTATGAGAGGAACGCCAGGGGTACGACAGAATTGGGTAAAGTGCCCAAAATTTGAGGTGAAACACCCAGCTGTAAGCGCTCGGCCGAGTGGCATTGCACTACACCCACCCCCGCCGCACTTACACATTGGCAACATTGCGTGCACATCTCCGCACACCACATCCCGCCGCACTTGTACATTGTTAACATTGTGTGCACATCACCGCACACCCCACCCCGCCACACTTGCACATTGTTAACGTTGTGTGCACATCACAAGTATTGTGTGCAACTCGCTGTGCATCTCACTGCACCTGCACGTTTTTGAAATTGTGTGCACATCACTGCACACCCCACCCTACCTCACCTGCACATTGTTGAAATTGTGTGCACATCACCGCACACCCCATCCCGCCGCACCTGTAGGTTGTTAGAATTGTATGCACATACTGCACACCTTACTGCACCTGGAAGTTAACACTGTGTGCACATCACCGCATACCTACCGCACCTGGACGTTGGCAACATTGTGTGCACATCACAAGCATTGTGTGCAAATCATCGCGCATCTCACTGCACCTGGACGTTGGTAACATTGTGTGTGTGGCGCTACTTAAGTTAGTCGATAGCGTCTATGCGAACGCGCGCGCGTTTGTTTAAGTCCGCATGCATCAGTGTGAGTTAGTTAGTAAGCGAGCGTACGTGTGGCGTTTTGATTACGTGTCACGGAGCGTCGATGCGTGCGCGTGCACGTTGCCGCGAAACCGCAGATCCGGTGCCACATGCAGCTATTTCTACGAATTTCCCCTTATTTCCCCTTTTTGAGTTTTTTATGACGAAAGTCTTTTTCCCAAATATTTCCCTTTTTACATGCGAGCGCACGGCCGCCGGCCGGCCGCACAAGGACAACCTGTCCTGAGTAATTAGCTACTAATGGTTGTCCTGCTTCGCACCTTACCAATAAACAGTCAGCATCTTCGCAGCTACGAGTTAAGCGTCTAGCGCGTCGCGAGGACCGATTGCGTTGAGACGTTGCGTGCGGATTGCTCACGATCGCCGACGTATGTGCGCGCGCGCCGCGTATACTGACTGTCGAACTGCGTCGCACCGCAATACCGCACGTTGCGTCGCACGCCACTAGGCCAGGGATTTACGACCCCTGTGTGGATCGCGTTGTGCTCGAGTTTACTCGGTGATCTCCCCCTGGGATCACGGCTTGCGCTGGCCCGCGAATACCGAGTTGTGATCGATCCCTGCGCGTTCCGCCGTTGTACCACCCGATCGCCACCGCGACCGAGCGACGCGCGAAAGGCAAGTTCACTAGCGCGATCCGGTTCACCTCGCCCTGACACGGCAAGCGATTCTAGAACTCCCTTAGCGACCGCCATCCCGGCTGGTCCTACAGTGTGCACATCACCGCACACCCAAACGCACCTGCACGCTGCTGATATTCTGTTCACATCACAAGAATTGTGTGCAACTCGTCGCGCATCGCACTGCACCTGCACGCTGCTGATATTGTGTACATATCACAGCTACTGTGTGCACGTTGCGGCATCATCTGCACGTTGGTAAAACAGCTTCAAAGACTGTTTCTATACTGGTTGCCCATAGCTGGCGTTCGCATGCCACTTGTTCCCTGTGTTTCTAATGGGTGTTGAGCTGGTTATGAATGAAACTACTGATAGCGACTGCAACGCAGCGAACAAAGGCGAAGCTGCAAATCCGAAACTGAAGTATCATGACATGTTCAATGGAGAATTCCCTTCGGCGCAAGAGGTACTTTTCCTACTCACAGGGCTATATTCTGTTCCATTGGAATTGTTTCGTGGAAGAATAGAAGAGCTATTCAATGGGGAAGCATACACTATTGAGGAAGCATAAACTATTGATGATAATGTTTTAATGCTCTCGTGCAGTTTGGTATTGAGAGAACAGTTTCGCTGACATGTGCCCAGAACTTATTTCTATGGAGATTTTCCAAACAGAGCTAGCACTGAGCACACATTGCAGAGACTGTCGGAAACAGGAGATGATAAGCGAAATACCGAAGAAGATATACTTCTGTGGCGACATAGACAATGTAGAAAACCGTGAATCTGTACTAAAAGACTGGCAATTGTCTAATCACATTGCTGCATCTTTTTTGCAGTGGCCAATCGAGTGCATTCTTGCGAGTTGGCATTCTAGGGATACACTGGATAGCATTGTGGAGTTTAGCACAGCAGCAGAGTGCAAACATGAAGAAGTGCGATTTCTCTGGATAATACGAGAGTGTGATGGCTATGTTTACATCTCCAATTAAGTGAGGCCATCATCTTCAGCATGGATATGTTCTCAGCAGGGAAAGATTGCAAATGAGTCCTCCGTGCTCGGAGAACATCCAGTGAAAAGGATGCGAATGTCAAAAAAGAGCAGACCTGCGGTGGATCAGTGAACTTTTCTTATGGGAAAAATCGGAGACTGAAGATCAATGTTTCGCACCAGTATTGTCACTAGGTACCCAAACAAGTGCCAGTGATGACACAAGAAGTTCGCGAAACGGTTATAGAAATAGTCAAATCCGACCTGTCGCCTTTACAAATTTCAAAGCAGCTCCGATCTAAATTCACTCAACCGTACAAGTACATGCATGTGTGCAACATTTAGTCAGAACAGATCAGTTCCTATTTCCGTACTTGTTCGGATCTGTTGCAGTCTGCAGTACAGTATGTTTCTGAAGCAGAGAATGTTTCTCTAATTCTTCAACAAACATCACCGTTTTCTCTTGGTTTGACAACTTCACTGGACAAGAGAGTCTGTTCTATAATGAAAGTATTGGATGTTTTTATTGATTCCACGTATAAAACGAACTCGGGTAAACTGGAACTTTTTGCAATAGTCGGTTCAGTACTAGGAACTGGCTTTCCAATAGCATATCTGCTGCTGGAAGGGGCTAGTGGAGACGCTGTCAAAACTCGTCAAGAACAATCCTGGCATTTCTACACGCTGTTTGGCGAGATATACGTCAGCTATCTCCATAATTTTTCTTTAATGATAAGGATTTGGGGCAGATCAATGCTGTTAAGGCCACGTTTTCTTTATCTCCCTCTATCTGCCTCTGGCATATGAAAAGTGCAACTAAGCGAAAGCTGAATGCTCTCTGCAAGTCAGGTGCAGTCTCCTTACGAGAGTAGGAACGTGCATTATAGCAAATGGTAACCAAACATTACAATCTGCACCCTTTGGTCAGACCAGGTTATGATCTTCAAAACGGGCTGAACATTTTTGTGCAAGAAATTTGGAGCTTTCTTAATGAAGAAACAGACAGAGATATGGCTTTGTATTTGATGCAAAACTGGTACACGGCAGAGATGTTCATATTATGGGGGAGGATGAAAAATTCGAAAATTCCTATTGCTAAAACCACAATGATGGTAGAAGCACACTTGTCAGTTTTGAAAAGAGTATATCTGGTCCCGTACAATCGTCCAAGATGTGACTTCCTCGTTTAAATTCTATCCAAAAATGTTTTGCCCAAATTTGTCGCTGATTTCGAGATGCTGATGTCTGGAAAAAAGACACCAGCATGGTGGCGCCATTTCACATATAAATGGAAACGCTCTGTGTCGCAATCTATATCTAGAAGCTATTCTACGAACAGAATTGCAAGGGTTTGCGGATGTGACAGTTTTATTTTCAGCCGTTTCTTGCTTTGAAAGCATCTCACAAACAATCTGACCTGTCCTCAGTTTCGAGACGTCTTGCGCAGCCGCTCTCATCCATTTCTAGGAATTGAGGGCCGAGGGAACTGCTTTCCAGCAGTATTTACCGACGAAGGGAGATTTCATGTTCCAAATATGCCCATCACCGTACTGAAATGCTCACTCTTTCCCTTCCCGCCACATCAAATGCTCAATCCAGTGCGAATGAATCGACTCAGTGCAGCTCAGGTATGAATAAAATGTTAAACCGCGCGGATAGGCTGAAAAAATTCTTACTTGGGGGATCAGTCATGTCGACGAGCTGGCTGCAAACGTCTCTGGACAGGAGCAGATCAGCCATCTGTACAGGAATATGCTTGTGCGATTCAATTTGTATTATGAAAGGGTTACCGAAAACGAAAACACACGTAGTTTCCCACGTACATGGGACAATGTGGACGTTGTGTACATGCCATGAATAGTGCAGAGCATTCGAGTGAGTATATTTACCACTTCTCTGTGCAATAAAGCGACATCTATTGTATTCTTCCTTAGACAACTCACGAAACCCAGAAATCGGTTATGTAGAATGCCCATTTCCCTATGTACATCCGCTGAATGAAGCCTTGCTCCAATTCCGTCATAATCCCACCGCTACCGCTAATCCCAGTTGCGATTTGATAATCATTCAAACTCCACACTAAACCTTCAAATGTAGATGCCAGCCAGGACACAAGAACAGATGTTGTGCTTCCTATACAAGTGATGGGCAGGAAATAGAGGTGCAGTGAGAGGCAACGAAACTTCTAAACTGCAAACGGTACTAGCAGTGTGATCCACTACAATTGACTCAGAACGTCGAATATCTGAGAACAGATATTGTGTAGAGGATATTAACAACGCCCAAATCCCATTGCACCTGCAGGTGTAATAGGATGTGGGGTGTGCAGTGATGTGCACAAAATGTTTCCAATGTGCAAGAGCGTCTGTGTTCTCGGAAATGGATGCGGACGTCCACAACCTCTAGTACACCTAGTATTACTAGGCGGACGTCCATGTTCTCCAGTATTTTTGGATGTCCGCCTAGAACCGGACGTCCATGCGGTCTAGTACGTCTAGTATTACTAGGGCGACATTCATTGTTTCTAGTACCACGGATGTCCCCCTCGGGATGGACTTCCGCCATGTCTATGTCAACCTAGGACGGGCGCCGGTTCAGAAATTCAAAAATTTCGACCCCAGAAATTTCTGCCGCCTTGCTCGACATGGATGTCCGCATCCATCACGGCGACCACTCTATTTTTCCTTGTCGGTCGACTCCAATTTTGTCTTTAATTTTTTCATCCTCTCGCTCACACCCCCTTCCATTTGGTGCTCACCTCCCCCGTACTGTACCTCAAACACCCCCAATACCACTCTAGAACGCATTTTCAGCTACCTATCCCCGCTTCCACGGTGCACACCTCCATTCCATACCTACTTTTCTGCTCTACCGTACAGATTTCTTATAACCAGTCCTCATACTACCTCAGAATAGGGAAAAACATCCCCTATCCCCTCGACCATGCTCTCCCCCATCACCTTTGCAACGTATTGTTCTTCAATACCCTCTCTCCTCTACCTTCAACCCCTCTCCTTCGCCCTCTCCACAAACTTCCCCTGCAGCTTACTCTTCGACCTGCTCCACCCCTCCCTCCCTCACCTGCTACATGCCCCCACGCCATCCGCATCTTCGATACCGTATACACCACCACCACCACCACCGGCCCACGCTCCCGCTCCCCCGCCGTCTCCCCAGAAACCTCCCCGCTCTGAACCACATATCAACCCCCCACTTCGCACCCATCCTCCCACTCTCCTCCCTCCCCAAATACAATAACCCTCTTCTTCCCCATCACATCCCCACTCACCACAGCCAGAACAGACGCCACCCCCCTTCCCACCTCTTTCTCCTCACTTTCCTAAAACCCCCTCCCCGGGGCCTTCAACCGCACCCTCCTACGGTCCCACCTAAACACCTCCTCCGCCCTCACTACCCCAACACCCCGCAGCGTCTCCCCAATCCCCATAATATGCTTGTCGGCACTCCTCTCCGAATCACACTCCAATCTAAACCCGCACTCCGTACATTTCCACTTCCCCCTGTACCATCCCATCCCAAGATTCCATCCACCCCCCACAGAACACATCCTCATACCACAGAAGAATTTTCTTCCTCTCATACCTCATCCTTAAAACCTCCATCTCTTCCATGTAAATTTCGATGTAAATATTTTCTCCACTATGCAATCTCAAACATGTATGAGCCTATGCCTTTCCGCTTTGTCAACCCTGAATATTTGTATTCATGTATTCATAAAATGGAGCCACCCACATCCCTATCCCGTTCTGCAAGCTTTACAAACCACCAGACGCATACTCCACAACTATACAACAAACACTACTCGCTATTTCAGACGACGCGGTACACAAGTAGCGTAGTCTCAACCTTCCGTGACGCCTTCCCTGATGCGTACAAGTGCGAAACACGTCTAGACGTATATCACAAGTGAGCGCGGGAATTTTCGGCACAGGAGATGCTGGGCCACCAAATTGATTTTTCGGAAATTTTAGAATTTCTGGGCTGGCCAGCAATGCAATCGAGCTGGACATCCACCGGACGTCCATTTCAGGTTGATCGTGAGAGAGTAGGGCGGGACCATGATGAAACAAGGACCAAGACCTGTCCCTGACGTGTTGAGCCTGAAATCGACCCTTCGTAAGACGCGATTTTGGCTTACAGTTGGTGCTTACAGAAGCCAGTGATGACCCCGGTCGGGGCGGCAGCCGGTTCCTGGGGCCGTTGTGGCCAAATTAGACACCTTGATTTGAATTGAAATTTGGGCTATTCTCAAAAACATGCACATGTGAACATGTTTTTGAGATGGGGGTCTGCCGTACGGCACAATCGACCCGCCCAAATCGATGATTTTTCACAATTTTTTTCTGCCCGAAATTTTAGAATTTTTGGGCTGGCCAGCAGTGCAATCGAGCTGGACATCCACCGGACGTCCATTTCAGGTTGGTCGTGTGCTGCCCACATCCATGCATTGCAGCAACTAAGCAGGCGGGCTCACTACTCATACAAAGTGCACGGAATATGAGTAACGTGATGTGTGAGTGTTGTTTGTCGTGAGGATGTAAGGTGGGACCATGTTGAAACAGGGAAAAAGATGTCTCCCTAGCATAACTTGGGCTTGAAGCCTGGAATCGACCCTTCGTAAGACGCGATTTCGGCTTACAGTTAGTGCTTACCGAAGCCAGTGATGACCCCGGTCGGGGCGGCAGCCGGTTCCTGGGGCCGTTGTGGCCAAATTAGACACCTTGATTTGAATTGAAATTTGGGCTATTCTCAAAAACATGCACATGTGAACATGTTTTTGAGATGGGGGTCTGCCGTACGGCACAATCGACCCGCCCAAATCGATGATTTTTCACAATTTTTTTCTGCCCGAAATTTTAGAATTTCTGGGCTCGCCAGCAATGCAATTGAGCCGGACATCCACCAGACGTCCATTCTGGGTTGTTCGTATGCTGCTCACATCTACGCATTACAGCAACCACGCAGGCGGGCCCACTGCTCATACGAAGTGCACGTAGCATGTGCAGCATGATGGATGAGCAGTGTTTGTCGTGAGAAAGTGGAGTGGGAGCATGTCGAAACAAGGACCAAAACTTCGCCCTGGCGTATTGAGCCTGAGCCTGGAATCGATCCTTCGTGAGATGTGGCTTTGCTTACAGTTGGTGCTTACAGAAGCCAGCGATGGCCCCGCTCGGGGCGTCGGATGGCTTCTTCTGGGGCCGTTGTGGCCAGATTAGACACCTTGATTTGAATTGAATTTTGAGCCATTCTCAAAAACATGCACATGTGAACATGTTTTTGAGATGGGGGTGTGCCGTACGGCACTTTCGACCGCCCAAATCGATGTATTTTTGCATTTTTTTTCTGACTGAAATTTTAGAATTTCTGGGCTCGCCAGCAATGCAATTGCGCTGGTCATTCACCGGACGTCTATATGCGCTCAAGCGATTGCTGTCTGCTTCAAATACCTGAGACATTATTGCCCCACACGACATAAAGTCCCCCAACATGCGACGCCCATCAAACATAAACATTTTCATGCTCTTACTACATTCTAGTCGCACACATACATCCATCTTCAAACAAAAAATGTCATTTAAACACCACCAGTCCCGCTTCATCGTACGCCAATACCGCCCAGTCGCCCAGCAGACAAGGTAGCCGTGCAGAAAATAAGCACTGCCATCTACGACGGAAACGACTGGATCTCATCATCGCTCTCAGCATTTCCAACAAGCCCAACATGTTTCCCCTACGTCACCCTGCAAAACGATACCATTGTATACTTCTGCATTCTCCGTCAATTGCATTCATTCAATCTGCGCAATGAATTCTTCAATCTCGAAGCCGGCCGGGTTTTCTGCCCATCCTGCAATAAGGGCATTGGAGAAAGTTCTCTAGCAATGGCCACTAAAGCCTTGATGCAACTACACGGTGCTGATTGCTTCTATCGCTTCCTTAAATCTGTCGACATTTACAACATACCATCCATCCGACACATTTCCAAACTAAACTAGACTGTTCATTGACAAACTCGTGTGTAGCCCCATTTAGACCACTCACCACTGGTATCTGCTGAGTCACCGCGCACGGCCCTGGTGCTCCCTCCTGAATTCGCTTGGGCCGTCTCAATACATTCCGTACTATGCCTATGAAGCAGTCCCGTTATGGATCAGCGTTCTGCGTGTTCAGCACATCATCCCCACGTTACCAGAGCTGCAATTTCTCAGCGGTACGGGTATCATCAATCCTTAGCACAGATGTGATACAGCAGCCGATGCAGGTCAATTTCTAGACTCGTAATTTTGCACTCAAGAAGGGAGATCGGTATGGAAATTGTCCAGGCATAACAAACCGCCTGTCCTGCTCTCCTGCAGAGCAAGCTTCATCGATCCAGTCGATCAGGAACCTGACGACATGTAGTCGGCGTTCGTTCCGGACGCGGAAAGGGCAAATTTTTGTGTGGCGTTTGCAGATTCAGTCGCAACGGGAAGCGATGAAACTTTCCGCATGGCGTTTGACTGCGGTTTATCTGAGACAGACATCGAGCGATCGGTGTTTCTGTCCAGATGAAGCTGGAGATCAATGCCGTATTTGAGCTGATAATTGGAGCAAAGATTTGAAACAAATTTTCTGTGCAAATTTACGACGCGACACGGCGGAGGGTGGATAACTCAACGTTAGATGTTATTGGTTGAGCCAACATTACAAGACCGTACCGACGACACGCGCAATCATTGATTTTTCGCTCATTGCTTAGAGAGCAAAACTGTCCAATGGTCGTATCAAGTTAGACCAGCACATATTTCCGCAACATCTTGGTGGAACGAAGTCGGTGCTCACGAAAGCCTGAGAGCTGCCTTGAGTCGAGGATTTTGTACGCCGCCTTATCTGTGGTAGTTTCATACTGCGTTGTTTCACCGTTGGACTTGTGCCACGCACACTTGGATCTCTCTCCATACGTACGTGTAGATAAGATGTGAATTGAGCTACAATAGCATACCAAACTGGAAACCAGTATCTACATGCTTTGTGAGAATATAATGCCTCTTCCTCGAGAAAAGGCCTCCTTCGGAATACTAGATTTCATTCAACCATATCCATCCATCTCCCATCGCTTCAGCATGAAATCATCACCATTCCATCCATCGCAACGTTCGTCTCTATCCAAAAACTACTCTCCACACATCTCCCCGATCTTTCAGTCCGACCGTACCCGGCGGCGGCCGAGAGAAACGTACTGGCCATTGTTAAAAGTATCTACGACGGCAATGAGCGCATATATTAAATCATTCTCTATGTGAACACAGACCCTAATTGCCTCTCGTTTGTGGCAGAAATGAAACAAACACAAAGACTGCAACTCGTCCATGCGAGAAGCAAAAGCTACAGATTTTTAGCAAGTATCGATAGCTACAAAGAACCACTGCAACGTTTATTCTAGACTTGTATACATTTTCATTAGCACTTACATTACCATACACGAATAGTATTGCATTAAAGATTTTTATGAGAATGACAGGGGTCAGCGGCCGGGTTCCCTCCAGCTCAGCTTGGCTCAGCTCCGGATGCAGATGTGGTGAAGGGAAGAGAGAAAAGTCAGATATTCTACCATGATCTGATTTGATTTGCAATCCGAGAACTTCTTGACTCCCAAAAGGTGTAAACAGTATCCCTGCATATTGGCATCGACCAAAAGAACTGCAGCACTAACTCAATTTTCATTGCAGAGATCAGCACAACGTATTCGTCTTGAGTGTCACAAGTTGCAATTAGATGGCGCTGACTCGAAGCTAGGAGAGTTGGTAGTTGTGCCGAGTCGGCGTCTTCGGTTTGATCGCTCGTCTAAATATCCAAGCAAAATGGCAGGCAAGGAGATACAAAGCCACGCAACAATCAAGCTTACCACATTCCCCAGCCAGAATCACCATAGAAATCCTTGCCGTCTGCATCACACAGATCATCTTACGCAGTGCGTGCTGCCCAGGTCGTTATTCGGCCCTATCCAGAAACACTTTCAGGCCTAGTGCAACCAGTAGATCTGAAATGGAAATGGACGTCCGGTGAATGACCAGCGCAATTGCATTGCTGGCGAGCCCAGAAATTCTAAAATTTCAGTCAGAAAAAAAATGCAAAAATACATCGATTTGGGCGGTCGAAAGTGCCGTACGGCACACCCCCATCTCAAAAACATGTTCACATGTGCATGTTTTTGAGAATAGCCCAAAAAATAAAGCAATTCAGGACGTCCGCCGGACATAGGCTTGATTCTAATTTGGCCACAACGGCCCCAGAAGCTACCAAGCGCCCCGAGCGGCCCCTCCCCGCTCACTTACCCACTCACGCCCATCTTGCAGAAACGTTCCTGCTGGCCTCATCCATGCCTTCACATCCACATCATAATCCTCTGCTGAGCTGTTCACCTTGGACGCTCACTGGAAGTACTCGTCTTCGACGTCCGCCAATGCAGGACAACACCATGAATACTAAACCCACCGTGGATCTCAGTCATCAACGGTGGGCGTCCTATAAATGACTGCTATAGAACCATTGCCCCAAGCCCTCCAGTTTGGACGCTCAGCCAACAGCGATTGCTGCTCTACCTCCTTGGTCGTTCTCCGATGCATGTAAATGCGCCAAAGTACGACCGATGGGGCAGTCCAAACTTTTTGTACCAGTGCACGCCTAGGGATACCACAAGGTTCGTCATACACACACACACAAAGACACAAACACACAAACACACAAACAACCACGCACTGCAGCACCCAACTTTCGCATGCGTCAGTGATGTGCTGCTGCAGTGTATATGCGCTGTGCGGTAGCAAGATTTCCATGCTTGCAGCCATTCACATCCAGACATCCAGCCGCCGACCAGGGAAGCCGTTTGCAGCCGATTCCCCCTTGTCTGCATGGCATCTCGGTGCTGTCAACACTTGCTTAGTTGCTGCGATGCGAGCAAATGTGCAGCACTAGCCTAACTTGAAATGGACGTCCAGTGGAAGTCCGGCTCGGTTACATTGCTGGTCAGCCCTGAAATTCTAAAATGTTGGGCTGAGAAATAGCTGCAAAACTGTATCCATGTGCAATACTCGACCAACCTGAAATGGACGTCCGGTGAATGTCCAGCTCAATTGCATTGCTGGCGAGCCCAGAAATTCTAAAATTTCAGTCAGAAAAAAAATGCAAAATACATCGATTTGGGCGGTCGAAAGTGCCGTACGGCACACCCCCATCTCAAAAACATGTTCACATGTGCATGTTTTTGAGAATGGCTCAAAATTCAATTCAAATCAAGGTGTCTAATCTGGCCACAACGGCCCCAGAAGAAGCCATCCGACGCCCCGAGCGGGGCCATCGCTGGCTTCTGTAAGCACCAACTGTAAGCAAAGCCACATCTCACGAAGGATCGATTCCAGGCTCAGGCTCAATACGCCAGGGCGAAGTTTTGGTCCTTGTTTCGACATGCTCCCACTCCACTTTCTCACGACAAACACTGCTCATCCATCATGCTGCACATGCTACGTGCACTTCGTATGAGCAGTGGGCCCGCCTGCGTGGTTGCTGTAATGCGTAGATGTGAGCAGCATACGAACAACCCAGAATGGACGTCTGGTGGATGTCCGGCTCAATTGCATTGCTGGCGAGCCCAGAAATTCTAAAATTTCGGGCAGAAAAAAATTGTGAAAAATCATCGATTTGGGCGGGTCGATTGTGCCGTACGGCAGACCCCCATCTCAAAAACATGTTCACATGTGCATGTTTTTGAGAATAGCCCAAATTTCAATTCAAATCAAGGTGTCTAATTTGGCCACAACGGCCCCAGGAACCGGCTGCCGCCCCGACCGGGGTCATCACTGGCTTCGGTAAGCACTAACTGTAAGCCGAAATCGCGTCTTACGAAGGGTCGATTCAGGCTTCAAGCCCAAGTTATGCTAGGGAGACATCTTTTTCACTGTTTCAACATGGTCCCTTACATCCTCACGACAAACAACACTCACACATCACGTTACTCATATTCCGTGCACTTTGTATGAGTAGTGCCCGCCCTTAGTTGCTGCAATGCATGGATGTGGGCAGCACACGACCAACCTGAAATGGACGTCCGGTGGATGTCCAGCTCGATTGCATTGCTGGCCAGCCCAGAAATTCTAAAATTTCCGAAAAATCAATTTGGTGGCTCAGCATCTCCTGTGCAGAAAACTCTCGCACTCATTTCTGATATACGTTTTGACGTGTTTTTTACTTTTAAGCATCAGGAAAGGCGTTACGGAAAATTGGGACTACGCCACTTGTGAGCCGCGTCGTCTGAGATAGCGAGTAGAGTTTGTTGTATAGTATTTATATTGTATTCCAAATGTGCGTTCGAGACCTCGTTTGTAATGTTCTCGTGGTTTTGTGGGTATCAGTTTTGTGCTCACTTCTGGCAGCCCAATGGTGGAATGTGCCTGAGCGATCAATCATCACCGCTAGGTCACACATTTTGCTGGCAACGTGCGCTTGGAAGGACGAATGACCGCCGTGGGAGATGGATTTTCAATTAATTCATTTGAAATAATAAAATTATATTAATTGCGAACTTCATGGAATAAGTTTGTGCTTTACAGTGGATATTACAGGGATCATTTAAGGGAAGCAAATGGATTGTGATATATATGATTATACCATTCCGATGTTCTCGATCCGGATCTCATCATTCGGGAGTTCAGAGACCATGGCTTGGGCCATTATTAATCTCAATACCGGCGATGATATGGAGTATGCACAGCAGGACTTAAGCTGACGTTGAAAGCTGTCCAGTCGACGCCGCAGGTTAACCTGTGGAATTCCACTTCTCCGCCGTCACTGGCTGAGGTTCTTTGGTCGTGTTTCCTTTGTTTGGTGTAGAGGATAGAACGACGGTGAGTATGCCAGTTTGGAGAGTATGCAGCGAGGGAAGCGTGTGTTTTGAGTCGTACTGTTGTCGTTGATGCGATATTGATTCATTAGAAGCTTCGTGAGTCATGGTTTGCATGTTGTGAACCATGGGAGGCAGGTAAGTAAGTGAGTCTCGCGGGTGTGCAATAAGGGATGCATGGGTTTTTAGTCTGACTGTTCTGGTTCATTTTGATGTTGTATAGGTGGTGCAGGAATAGTGATGAAGTAAGGTAAGTTTCATTGAGCTGAAAGACGGGTTTCGCGATGAAATGGAATGCTGACTACATTTTTTCGTTGCACGATTTGTGAATTATTGGTTGTATTGTTTGTATGATGCAACGAGATGAAGAGGTTAAGTGCGTCCTGAGGGTATGAAGCGAAGGAAGTGTTTGTTTTAAATTTGACTGTCGTCTTTTATGCAATATTTATTTATTGGGAGCTTAGTGAGTCATGGTGCATATTTGCTGAAGGGTGGAAGGGAGGTAGGCGAGCATTTGAGGGGTGCAGTGAGTGGAATGTGGGTTTTGAGTCTGACTGCTGTGGTTGATGTTGATTTTGTGTAGGTGATTCTGGAATGGTGATGACGGAAGGTAAGTTACATTGAGCGCCTAGTTAAGTTGCGCGAAGATATGGAATGCTGACTACATTTTTTTGTACAATTTTTGACTTATGGTTTCTATTGTGTGCAGGATACAACGAGGGTAAGTGAGTTCTGAGGGTATGCAGCGAGGGAAGCATGGGTTTTCAGTCCGACTGTTGTTGTTGATTTCGATTTTTTGTAGGTGATGCAGGAATGGTGATGACGGAAGGTAAGTTGCATTTAGCGCGCAGTCCGGTGGTGCGAAGATGCGGAATGTTGACTTCATTTGTTGGTTGTGAGATTTTCGACTTTTGGTCTGTATTGTGTGTAGAATGAAACGAGAGTAAGTGAGTTCTGAGGGTATGCATCGAGAGAAGTGTTTGTTTCGAATCTGACTATTGCAGTTAATGCGATATTTATTCATTGGAAGCTTATCCAGTCATGGTGCGTATTGTGTCGAGCGAAGGAAAGTGCGGAAGTTTTGAGAGTATGCTGAGAGGGACATGTGGGTTTTGAGTCCGACTGTTGTTGTTGATTTCGATTTTATGCAGGTGATGCTGGAATGGTGATGACAGAAGGTAAGTTTCATTGAGCGCCAAGACTTGTTTTGCGAAGATATGGACTGCTGACTTTGATTATTCATTGCAAGGTTTTTGGATCATGGTTTGTATTGTGTGTAGGATGGATGAGAGGTAAGTAAGGGATTTTCTAAGATATCTGTCGTGGTAAGCGTTGCTTTTGAATCTGACTGTTGGGGTTGATGTTGTGTATGTGATGCAGGAGTGGTGAAGCAGGAACGGCAGGACTGAAGGAGAGTGAAGAAGGGATCTAGGAAGATGGGGAATGAAGCTGTGAGGTGTTTCTGGTATGTGTATATTTTCGGGCATACGATAGAAGTGAGAGTGGGTTTCAAGTGGTGTAAGATTTTGCTGACCATGTTCGTGTTTGATGTCTTGATGATTTAATGGGCTGGGGTGGTGTCGAGGAAAGCGGGGATGGTATTTGGAAGGAGCAGATTTTTTGTAATCTAGGTCGTGAGGGTTCTTGAAGTATGTGCGGATGGTGGTGCATGGCGTTCGGATGGTAGGGAGAACGCGATAGTGAGGGAGATGGGTGATCGACGGTATGCTGACAGGTATTTTGTATTCTGGCTGGATACGTATTCCATATTCTAGCTGGATACATATTCCGTATCCTGGCTGGATACGTATTTCCTATTCTAACCGGGTATTTATTTCCTATTCTGACCAGATATGTATTTCCTATTCTAGAGAGACGTATTGTATACGAGCAGTTTCGTAAATGAGAGAATAAAATACGGTCCGATATGGGCCCTTAATTTACCATCCGCTGTAATTTCTTCCCTCCCGGTTTTTGCTGATATATTGTATACTGAATGTCGGGTCCTAGGATCCCGCCAAACGTACTAGAGAAACTGGATGTCGGGTCCTAGTACTCCGCCAAACGTACTAGAGAAACTGGATGTCGGGTCCTAGTATTCCGCCGAACGTACTAGAGAAATTGGATGTCGGGTCCTAGTATACCGCCGAACGTACTAGAGAAAGTGGACGTCCGCATCCAAAAAATTTTTATTTTTTTTCGGACGCGGACGTTCATTTGTTCTAGTAAATCTCGGGGCCGACTAGGACCCGTACTAGAGAGACTGGACGTCCGCGTCCACTTCCGAAAACACAGACGAGCGGCGGGGTGGGGTGTGCGGTGATGTGAACAGAATATCAACAGCGTGCAGGTGTGGTGGGGTGTACGGTGATGCGCATACAATGTTTGCAGCTTGCAGGTGCGGTGGGGTGCGAGGTGATATGAGTATAATATCAGAAGCGTGCAGGTGCGGTGGGGCGTGTGGTGATGTCAGCAAAACATCAGCAGGGTGCAGGTGCGGTGAGGTGCGCAGTGTGTGAACAGAATGTTCGCGCGGACAATCGAGGTGCGGTGGGGTTTGGTGAGAGGCGGCGATACTGCGAAAGGGATGCGTTTCAGTGCCTGGCTTCCACTGGACCTTATCGTTCCGACTGCATTACAGTGCTCCGCCGCCGCCGGTCCAGTCGTGATTGTCGCGACCCGTCAGGTCAACCCAGTCCGAAGCGTGACTACACCCCTGCCAGAAACTTATGATAATTTTCTATCATTTCACTCTCTGGGTCGGAGGATAAGTTCCAGTGGATAGTTGATAGAGGATGATAGGAGGTGGTGGAAGACTAGAACCTAAATCATCGGCTGAGAGAAAGAATTGATGGAAGATTTGTCATACGGTTCGGCGAGGGGTGGGCACGGTTGTCCACACCGTAGGTAATGCGACCTGGTCAAGATTGGGGAATCCTGAATAGATCCCGCTCCACCCAATTCTGGATTTATCGCCGCCGCCGGTGTGTACTGTAATGATAGCAATGTAATCAAATGAGGACATGCAATGAACCTCAACAAAAATTTAGAACATAAACAACCGGCTGAGAGAGTTGAGAAATTGGATATTTGTCATACGGTTCTTCCGGGGTGGTGACACAGTCACCGGGTGGGGCAGTGACGATAAATATAAACAGATCGGGATTTGGGCGTGATCAGGATTTTCCCCGCCCACGGTGTTCAACACTGTAGTTAAATAGTTCAGTGAGCGGTGCTGCGAGCCACTGTGCACCTGTGCATTCCCCAGCCTTGATCAAGCGCGCCACCGCTGCTTTGGTCTGCTGTTTCTAATGTTTCTAGTAATCTTCCGCGCCCGTACGCTCCACCGCTCCCAAAGTACGATCGGATGTCTGTATTGAGTTTTGTTTGCTTTGTTCTGAACCACAACGCTCCCTGTTACCACACCGCGCATTAGGCTGCTGCCACACCACTGCTGTTGTTCACTTTCGCGTTACCACAACTGACTATTGTTTTCGTCAATTGCTGTTACGGCTGCCACACCTAACCTCTATCGTCATCACTTGTTGTTACGTATGCTACGATAGGCTGCTGTTGCCGTCACATGTTACGGAGAATACGACTTGCTCCTGTTTTTGTGCATTGCTTTTACGGCTGCCACACGTTACTGTTGTTGTCTTTCCTTGCTTTTACGAGAACCACGACACGCTGCTATTGTTTTCGTACTTATTACAGCTGCTACGACTCGTTTATGTTCTCAATTGATACTGCTGTCAAAAACTCGCCTCTCTTGTTTCCATATTGGTTCGGACCAGCCCCCTCTCCTCACGCAACATAATTCACATCTGTCCAGCCGCTCTATCCAAACGCAAACGTTACTGTGATATTCATTGTTTTTCCTGCTGCGTCACTGAACTGTTGTAAACAGAGTTTGTGTGCATGACTCTCTGGAGGATATTAGTAGATATCTAAATTGTTCTGATTAGCATTGAAGCTCTCGAGAGCCTCAATGCTACGCCCATCTTCTGAAACAGATCTGTTTCAGAAGATGGGCGTATGCATCAACTCAAAGTCTACTGTGAGTAGCAGATAGGAGCTGCTTGAAAATGCGAAACTTGCATACCATGATATATTTAGTGGAGAGTTTCCACCGGTTGAAGATATCATCTTCTATTTTGTGGAGTTCTGTGGAGTGCACGGTTCTGATCTAGGAGCGAAAGTAGACGAAATGTGTAATGGTGTACACTTCGTTGCGGATGAAAGCCTATTATGGGCAATTTACAAATATGCCGTTGAAAGCACAGTATCAATCACCAAAACAAAGCATAGGCTTCCTCACATTAGAGCTTTCTATCAGTACACACTGAAATCAATGCAGAGGAACTGCAATAGTGAGTGAAATTCCCAAGAAAGTATACTATTGTATTGACTTGGATGGTTAGGAGAGTCCCGAGAGATCACTACATGAATGACATTCTACCAATATTGGTAGTAAAACATTCTACCAATATTGGTAGAATGTAATTTATTCACATGAACATCTGCAATATGATATCATATTGCAGCTGTTCATGTTCAGTTTCCAGTTGAATGCGTATACTCGAGCTGGATTTCATGCTCATTATTCAACTTATCCACGGAGTTTCGTTCCTCTAATGAAATAAATGATGCAGAAAGAAGCCTTTTATCATTGATAAAGGCCATAGAAAGCTATGAATATGTGATGGACAAAGTGAAAATGACTTCGTCCAGGTAGAAATGCAGTCAAATGAGAAAAGGAGTAGACAATGCACTTTCAAAGCGAGAAGGTGGTATGAAGAGGTTGAGAACTTCGAAGAAGGAGTACAGATGTGGAGGATCTGTGAATATTTTTTATGAAAGGCAGAGGAAGCTTAAAGTGAGTATTTCCCATGTACTATGTCATGAAAAGCCACATTCATAACTCGTGATGACTGATAATGTGCGGAATGAAATTATAAAGATACACTACTGTGTCTGAAATCGGGCCTGGGGCAGTACTGTACGGCAGTAAATTTACTGCCTGAGGCAGTAAAATTTAGTACTGTAAAAATATAAATTAATGCCCTACTTGCCGGCAGTACAGTGCACTGCCCGGAGGCAGTGGCCATGTGCTGCCGACGGCAGTAGAAAGTACTGCCTGGATGTATGAGGTGAGGCAGTGGTGGGAGGCAGTGATAGTTGCTGGATTTAGATTGTCTTTCTGGCAGTGATTTGTGCTACATTGGCCTGTAAAATAAAGTAGTATATTGTGCTGACTTGGGCAGCACGGGGAGGGAGTAAAATATGCTGTCCAGGAATATGGCCCACGGCAGTACTATTTGGTGGCGTGGATGCACCGTGTGGCAGTAGAAGCTAGTGTTTCCGGCAGCGTGCTGTGCTGGCTGCGGGCCCGAATGACGGCAGCACATTTTGCTATATTTAGGTAGTGCCCCGATGTACTGTATGATACTGCCTGCAGGTCATGGCAGAGGCAGAGAAATGTACTGTATTCTATTATTGGACAAAGCAGTAATTTCTGCTGCTGTGTGGTGTGCTGCTTTTTTTTGTACTTACAGGTAGTGACAAGTCTATGTTCTGGCAGTAGAGTAATGCAGTGGAATATGATGACAGCAGACATGCTTCGAGGCTGTGTATTCTACTGCCTGTGGAAGCGAGTGGGGACAGTAAATTATGATGTCTGACGAAATGTGTGAAAGCAATGAAATGAGGTGCTGATAGTCTCTGGGAAAAGCTGCCTGATAGTATTGCTTTATGATACGAAAAGTGCTACCGTACCGTGCTACTTGCCGTGGTGGAAAGTGCTGCCGTGCTCTACTACTTGCGTATGTGTAAATCACTGCCACGCTGTACTGCTCCAGGATATGTGAATTGCTGCCCCACAGCACTACAAAAAGTAGTAGATTTTGATGTATTATAGAGCTGTCCAGATCAGCGTAAAGTACTGTCTGAGAGTGTTGTACTCGACAGGGGCATAGGACAGTACCAGTTACTGCCTGTGGCAGTGCAGTGTACTACCTGGAAGTGCTACCTGTGGCAGTACATTTCACTACCTGGAACTAGTGCTTGAGACAGTACAATTTACTGCCGGGAAGTCTATACTGAACAGTAAATTGTAGTGCCTGGCGGTACTGACTCGGACAGAACGGGAAGTAGTAGTAGAATATGATGCCTAGGGTAATACTTTCTAGTGCCTACAATTGATGTTCAGGACGATAGAATCAGGTGGAAATGCCATTCCAGCCGCATGTTCAGGCATCTGGCTACGAAATGTCGGGCAGAATGGAGTATCTCTCTCGGTGGTCTTCATAGAAGTGTATAGGGATAACCAAGTGTGATCTAAAAGGATGTCAGAATTTTTATGTAGCAAGGACAACGATGCCTGAAGGATTGTTTCAGTTCTATCATTAGACTACACTACTCATAAAATCGAACTATCGTATCTAAAATCTTACTATCTCTACAGCCAGGACTATTGTGCAAGCAAATCGAGTTCCTTGCTGTTTCAAAACTACATGTGATGTTCAGACAGGAGGGAAATAAACACCATTACAGATGATTTGCAACAGGTTAGCAATCGGATATAGAAAAGTATTGTAAAGGATGAGAAGAACATAAGTATGAATGGAATGAACAAACTTACCATCATTGAACTATTTTTGCGTGCAACGGTATTGGTTGTAGGTTGGAATGACGAAAACTTATCCTATTCTAGTCTATTGATTTGAACGGTTTCTGACATATGTATTGCTTAGGCAATACATATGCCAGAAACCGTTCAAATCAATAGACTAGAATAGGATCAGTGAAGAAAGATACTCATGGTTAGTGCAATGTCTTCCATGGAAAAACGTGTGGAAAGAAAATGAGAGAGGGGAATGAAGATCCTACTCGACAACGTACCAGCCTTACCTGTCATCTTCATGATAACCGGATGATGAAATGGTCCTATACGTCGCGCATCAACAGCCTTAAATAGACAGCTCATCCACTCATAATGACCTCGTCGTAACTGGAAGGCAGATGATTTGGCAGACGATGATGTGGCAGATGATTTGGCAGCGGATGATCTGTCAAATTTTCTGGACGTGATAAATTAGCAGAAATAGAAATCATGCCCCTACGCAATGTCAAACCAACCTAAAAGTCTTGGTATTGATGTTTAGCTGCATACTGAAGGAGAAACATCGAATAAATGCTGTAAATTAGAGTAGTAGACAATCCGAAAGAGAATTGCAACCGTGTTCTCATCTATATATTGTTTATTACCATAACAAGATTACTATTGAGGCCTATTATACCATGTACTGAAGCTAAATTGTAAATGATTCGTGTATTTCATTCAGAAAAGGAACCAGAAATCGTTGGAGGCATGAAAGCTCGCTGAAGAACCCAACATGGAAATAAAGTCACCTGTTCCTTGAGTTAGGTAGGACACTAGACAGTGTGAAGTTTTCGATAAGATGTAACAGTAAGAAAATATAGGTACCATAAACTATTACAGTGGCCTGGTTAAAAAAGACGGATACCATCTTATTAGTTGCCTACTAGTTGACACTAATCCACAATTTGTGCAAGGTTCTCTCGAATCCAAAGAGAAGAGATGAAACGAACAGCTGTTCGGAAGAAAGGTACACCTCGAAGAACCCGGAGAAGGTTGAATCATTGCCAATCCCATACGAAAGTGGGACAAGGCACGAAAATGGGGAAACCCCGCTAGTTTCGAACGAAACATTCGAGGTTCACGCCGATATACCGGACGAAAACGTCGGAAAAGCATCTGCTGAAGACGAGAATATTTCTAGTGGCAATGGAGAAGAGCACATTGGATTTTTTGAGGCTGGAAAAGTTACCAGAGAAGAAGAAACGATAGGCTCTGAGGGAAGCTCGGCCGAGAGCTGTGATGACCACGACGGAGAAGAGGCAGCGGAAGATGACCGCGGACTTGTGGATAAACTGCTGACCTGGCCAGTATTCTCTGCAATAATATTGCTTAGTGGAACGCTACGGATGAAACGCAAGGACTATGAAGGTATGCGTGAGATGTCTAATTTCAAGCGGGACATTTCGGATCAAGCACCTAGCGACTCATACATGAGGAAAGTCATTTTACCGTTCATTCTGAAAACATGTTTCCCACAAAGCATGGATACAACGTGTGAAATAGATGTAACAAAAAGCGGCTCTAGGCTTGGAAAGATGTCTCCAGGACTGTCTAGTAGCCGTAGAGCTCATTGTACTACATCGGTACGAGTCGTGCTACCGAGCACATGGGCGGAAAGGGATATACAGACCGGACCCATTCTGGACTGCATAAAGTCTAGTAAAAGGGATAATAGTGATGAAAGAGAAGATGAAGCATATCAAATTGCTTCAGAAAGTATTGAAAACTCTTTCATTGTCAAATGCCGTTCAGCTGTTCTGAATGACCCATTCCATCGCATTTCGGTAAGTGCATCAGATCATGACGGTCACAAGATGCACAGAAAGGTATACGCCCGACATGGAGACGAGTTGAGGATCATATGTATGCCGACGACAAATCAAGAGGCCCAGGTGGCTAAGCTGGGAGGAGCCAGAACGAAACAGGGAAAGAACATCGAAACTGGAAAGAATTCTAGGAGGAGAAGAAGTTTTGCAGCAAGGAGTGACTGGAGAATTGAAGCTATCATCATTGCAAGTTATCTTGCAACCGGAGAAGAACAAAAAGAATCAAATATGGAAGATGTGATAGGCCCGCAAATCGATGCAATGGAAGAGACTGAGAAAAGAAATGCGAGGCGTGTCGTCTCCACCACAACGCTCGACGGAGAACATTGCAACAATGATATTCGGGCAGGTGACGCTATCACTCTGTTTCGGCCAAAAAGTAAGTCTGATGGGAGCACATTTGAAGAGTTGCTACTCGTGAACAGACATCTGAAAAAGGGACGCTCTGAACATGCGACTTTTCTCATTTGCTCCACAAGGGGAGCAACTGGGCAGCTACATCGCGAACAAATTCGGATGAAAGACGTCCAGCTCATAGGAGCTCCAGACAAGAGGTCTAGATGGCACCCCGGCTCTAAACGTATGGATGCCTGCAGTGAGGGGAATCTTTCAGATGGCAGGAAATATATCGTATACCGATTTCTGCTATATGCAGATGACTTCCAGCCGTTCACAAGCCGGAAAGGAAGTTTTGGTGGCTGCTATATGCTTCCATTAGGCATACAACCAAGCAAGAGAGCAAGCTTCCACGCAGTCCGCGTTCTTGGATTCGTTCCCCCGGGAGTTTCAACAAATGTTGTAATTGAGAGAGTTGTACCCGACATTGTGAAGGGAAGTACAGACGGTTTTCCAGCGAAAGATGGAAATGGAGAAGACGTGGTCATATTCCTGGATCCTGTTGGATTTATCGGAGATTACCCAGCTGTTTCGCATACTCTGGATGTCCGTGGACACACCAGTAATACACCATGCCATAGCTGCATTTTCGAAAAGCAAGATATGAGCAGCAGTGGAGGTTCACGAAATGCATACACAGCATTGCTAAACAGTCAGATGAGTACGCATGCCCGAGGAATGCACCGAAACAAGCTTGTGAGGGAAGTCGCATCGCGAGATCAGCTCAAAGTTCTTGGACTAAGCCTAGATCCGATTGAGAATAAGGCACTCCATAATTTGAGTGAATCCCTTAATCGTGTGCGGAGAGGAGTTCCTACAAACGAAGAAGGAGTTCCAGTTGTTCCTTGTCAATTCGATCCATATCGCTCTGCTGTAGTTGCCCCAGACCATCTGCTCTCCGGACTGGCTCAAGATGTGATGAATGCGACAATCACTGCAGCAACACCTGTAATTCGAAATGTTGCGGAAACAGTTCTACTGAATACCCTCCGAATGTTCTGTTGAGTAGTCAGAGTCAGGTATTCGGGCAGAACTACCTATTATCGATGAACATGAGCGATATATTCGCTGTTCTCGTTGTAGCTCCCCAAGCATTTTATTCGGCATTCGTATCGTCATCGGGAACTCTTGGGACGGGTACGTCTGCGTTTTCGGAAGTGGACGCGGACGTCCAGTCTCTCTAGTACGGGTCCTAGTCGGCCCCGAGATTTACTAGAACAAATGAACGTCCGCGTCCAAAAAAATTAAAAAAATTTTGGATGCGGACGTCCACTTTCTCTAGTACATATGGCGGAATACTAGGGCCCGACATCCACTTTCTCTAGTACATATGGCGGAATACTAGGACCCGACATCCACTTTCTCTAGTACGTTTGGCGGAATACTAGGACCCGACATCCAGTATACAATATATCAGCGAAAACCGGGAGGGAAGAAATTACAGCGGATGGTAAATTCAGGGCCCATATCGGACCGTATTTTATTCTCTCATTTACGAAACTGCTCGTATACAATACGTCTCTCTAGAATAGGGAATACATATCTGGTCAGAATAAGAAATAAATACCCGGTTAGAATAGGAAATACGTATCCAGCCAGAATACGGAATATGTATCCAGCCAGAATACAAAATACCTGTCAGCATATCGTCGATCACCCATCTCCCTCACTATCGCGTTCTCCCTACCATCCGAACGCCATGCACCACCATCCGCACATACTTCAAGAACCCTCACGACCTAGATTACAAAAAATCCGCTCCTTCCCAATTCCATCCCCGCTTTCCTGGACACCACCCCAGCCCATTAAATCATCAAGACTTCAAACACGAACATGGTCAGCAAAATCTTACACCACTTGAAACCCACTCTCACTTCTATCGTATGCCCCAAAATATACACATACCAGAAACACCACAGCTTCATTCCCCATCTTCCTAGATCCCTTCTTCACTCTCCTTGAGTCCTGCCGTTCCTGCTTCACCACTCCTGCATCATATACAAACATCAACCCCAACAGTCAGATTCAAAAGCGACGCTTACCATGACAGATATCCTAGAAACTCCCTTACTTACCTCTCATCCATCCTACACACAATACAAACCATGATCCAAAAACCTTGCAATGAATAATAATCATCATGATTATGACTTTGCGAAGATATGGACTGCTGACTATGATAGTCAGCAGTCCATATCTTCGCAAAGCACATCTTGGCACTCAATGAAACTTACCTTCCGTCATCAACATTCCTGCATCATCTACACAACATCGGAATCAACCACAACAGTCAGACTCAAAACCAACCTTCCCTCGCAGCATACTTTCAAAACTTCACGTACCTCTCTTCCATCCTCCGCTCAATACACACCATGAGTCAACAGGCTTCCAATGAAAAATATCGCATCAACGGAAATAGTCAGACTCAAAACACACGCTTCCCTCAATGCATACCCTCAAGATTCGCGCACGTACCTTCGTCCATCCTCTACACTAAACAAAGCAAGGCGGTCAAAGAATCTCAGTCGGTGATGAGGGTGGAGTGGAGCCTGCGGCGTCGACCGGACAGCTTTCAGCGTCCGCTTAAGTTTTGCTGTGCATACTCGAAATCATCGCCGGCAGTGAGATTGAGTATGCCCAAGCCATGGTCTCTGATTCCCCGAACAATGAGATCCGGATCGAGAACAACGAATATAAACATATAATCATATATATGAGAATCCATTTGCTTTCCTTACATGATCCGTGGCATATCCGCTGTAAAGCACATTCAGATTCCACGAAGTTTGGAAATAAAAAAGTTTATTATTACAAATGAATTAATTGAAAATTCATGTCCCAGGGCAGTCGTTCGTCCTTCCATGCACACGTTGCCAGCACGCAATGTGATGTAACAGTTGGAAATGATTGAACTCTCGGTTAAATTCCACCGTTGGGATGTCAGCTGGAGTGTGCACAAAACTACTACCCACAAAACTACGAACGAACACGTTACATTCCAAGTCTCGAAAGCACCACAAAAATAAAATTGGTCGCATCTGGACGGCACAGTCTCCCCTGTTCAGCTCGCAATCCTCCCTTTTGCGTCAAAACTCGACATGGAATGCAAGTATGAAGGGTGCTTCTACTACTGCGTAGGTGCTTATGCGCTCGCGCTGCATGAGCGAACGTGTCGCTACCGTTTGAACCCCTCTCCCCAACATTTCAACAACGCTCGTGTCCCTGCCGTCACCCATGAGCCTGCTCGAAACGGCGACCATGATTCCCCGCAACCCAGCTCCCCAGACCCAGAATCTGGTCGTGCTTCCTCCAGCGACTCACCCTGTGACGCTCCACTGCCACCAACCTCAACCCCCTCCCGCGCAGACCTCCTCGTGCAATCCCTCGCCGCCAGTCTCACAACCCTCGAGTACAAGGCCGGCGCTGGCCGCGTGAGCGAAGTCATCACCATCCTACA
The DNA here is from genome assembly GCA_030407315.1 of Asparagopsis taxiformis. Taxonomy (NCBI): domain Eukaryota; phylum Rhodophyta; class Florideophyceae; order Bonnemaisoniales; family Bonnemaisoniaceae; genus Asparagopsis; species Asparagopsis taxiformis. Next base: position 5,150 of record JALQPE010000100.1, on the reverse strand, counting down.
AGACCCCGCATTCTCCCTATAAAAGTTCAACAGCGCCGTTCGCACCGTAGAAGAATGTCGCCACGTTACCGCTTCCATGGTCGAAACACATTTCCGCACCGAAGGTTACAAGAGCCACATCATTCCAGACAAAACTGGTAAGTACTCGGCACAACTGTACCTCCGCGACCCAGTCGACATGCTCCGCAGGCAGTTAGCACTGGCTAACGACCAAAATACTCTCTTCCACCCCTCCCCACAGACCGCCCCAGACGGCACCGCAATATTTTCTCATCCCCTACACACAGAATTCGCGAAAACGCTGCACCAGGTTACTAGACAGCGCGTGCAGCTCTCGGAAGATCCACAGGTCGTATGGGCAGAGGAAACTGATCCCACACCTTCCTCCTTTGCCGGCCTCCTCCAAGTGTACTCCGACAAGAGCAGCACAAGCCTCAAGAGCTCCGCAATCGTCGCATACCCCATACACGTCACACTGCTCAACTTCTCCGCCCCCCTCCGTCGCCACTGCATCCGTACCGGCCTCACCATCGTCGGGTATCTTCCGTACATTGTTAACCCTTCGTCCAACGCCTTGTTCGGTGATGAAATGCCGACAACCTCTAGTTCTGCTAGTCGCGCTCGCAAAATTGATATTCTTCATAAAGCACTCGAAAAAGTGTTTTCGTCCCTATCCACCGCGTTCTCTTCCGGGTTCCCCTGCACAGACTCCACTGCAACTGCCCGCCAATGCTTTCCCATCCTAGCCAATTATTGCTGCGACTTTCCAGAGGCCAAAGAGCTCTCATGCACTCGCAACAGCACTACCACCACACATCCCTGCCACCGCTGCTACATCCCCGCCACTCAACTTGAATCCACCGCGCCACACCAGCCCCGCTCCCTCGATGATACACGCTCTGCACGCCAAGAGAGCGCTCAGGAGCATACAACTGCTCCGCTCGAAGCTCTCTCCCTCCTCGAACAACACTCTGTCCTCGAATCGACCGCTCTTTTACCCAGCAACAGTCCCCTAGACCCCTACAACATTTTCTCCTTCGAGCCTCTGCACAATCTCCACCTCGGCATCTCAAAGCTCATCAAACAGTGCATTGTCCACCGCCTCAGCTCCCCAGACCTCACCACCACCACTGCCTCCCATTCCGGGACACCTCGCACCTTCAAGAAGGTGAAAAAATCCATCCTCGCCGGCTCAAACAGCATTCTGTCCGCTATCGAACGCGACTACTACATCACCGGTCTTCATGTCGACTTCTCCAAGGGTGAGAAGGGCACCAATTTGAACGGCCTCTTCACGGAGGACGGCATACGCGGCATGCTCGCAGCCAAAGACTATCACCATGTCGACATGGTGTTCCCTTTCATCGCAGCATTCATTGACACATGCTGTGACGAAGTAGAGACAGCCCCCCTCACTTCCATCTGCACGCAATATTCTGACCTCGTCGCATGGGTCATGAAACGCGGTCGCATCAAGCACTGGACTGCCGCCGAACTAGAAAGCCTCCAGAACTCCATTTCCTATTTCAAACAATCAATGCTCTCCACCCTCGGCCCATTCCACACCACAGGTCTCAAAACTTTCAAGTTCCATCTTCTAGACCATCTTCCCGGTGACTTGCAGAGATATGGCGCCCTGGAACACATTGATGCAGGCCCCTACGAACACTCGCATCTTCTGTTCAAACAGAGTTATAGGAAAACCTCTCGAAGGCGCTCCACAGCCATGGAAGAGACTATTCGCCACATGGAATTCTCCTTGGCCACTCCAACTGGTCATACCCCATCGAACACATTGGGAAACGCACGCATGATATCGCCCACAGACGGTGCAGTACTCGTTCGCGACGGATTCACCGTTGCACTGCACGACTTTGCCTCCCTGCTGCCCGATGCAACCCTCCTCGTTGCAGATATCGACGGACAGCCCGATCCTGCCACTCTTTTGCCTCTGCACAACTCCTCGTTCCCGTCTGGCACCATAACGCTATTCCAGCAACTCGGTGACACAGCTGCACAAGCGTTCCTCACCCTCGCTAGACTGCGCGCCACGGCAGAAGGCCCTCCAATACATGACATGGACATTTCCGTCACCGTGGTAAAGTCCGCCTACGTCATGGGAGGGTACGTCCCAGATGCCGACGACTTTGACCCGCACAGTGGCATGCTTCGCCCCACAAACGTGTCGAGGCACAAGCAGCAGCGCGTCTTTGCAACTTCATCATTCGGCCCCGCAAAGAGATCGCAGTACTCCTTTGTCGTCATCTCCGGAACTGCCGATGACTACAGAACCATATGGGTAGGGCGCGTCCTGGCACTGGTACGCCTGCAGTCTCCAAACCTGTTTCAACCTGTAGAACTCGCTTTCGTTCAGTATATGACCTGCTTTGCCCCAAAAACCGCTGTGGAAAAATCACTTGGGTGCATTTGTTTAAAGTGGTCCACATGGGACCCGGACAACGGATCCGTTGACAGCAATGACACTGCATCCCACAGTGCAGGTGGTCCTTGGTTTGACCTCATTCCTGCATCTACTATATCTGGCACCGTGCACATCGTACGAAGTAACTTTCCAGTCAAGCCATTTACGAAACAAATGCACTGGTCGGACCACCGTTTCTATCTCAACCGCTTCTACACCAACACTGATTACCAGTTCACAGATGATAATGAAGAAGAATAAATCTAAATCGCAGCACTCTATTGATAATGTACTACATGATAAGCCTTCTAGCCAACGTCACATTTACTGCACTAATTTCAACCATCCTCCATTACGCCAAAACCGTTATCAGCAGTGGCTGCATGGCGCCGCTCCATGCCCCCATACTGTGGGGCATTGATTTCGACATTCAGGTTTGCACTCAGGTGTCCAGCATATGGGTCAACGACGAAAAGTTCTGCGCCAATTAGTCCTTGCGCAATCACACAATCCATTACAGCACCGAGGTTTGACGTAATATGCGATTGAATCCAATCCTCGGACACTAGAACAAGTGATGAGCAGCGGTTTACATCATCAACGACATGAACAATTCCAGACCCCTCTCCGCTTTGCCACACTTCAACAGCCTCTCTCGTCACAGTACGGCTTGCAAACACATGCCGTGACTGTGCACTAGTCCGCTGTTCGCTCTCGACGACGTCCGTTTCTTCCCTTGCTTGCGAGCCTTGGAGACAAGACATGCAGTACACCACCATACCAACTAATTGCTGAAAAGCTACCCCCACATATTGACTGTACCGCCTTGTAAACTCCTTCTGCCGTGCACCTCCTTTCCCCTTCGGTTCATCCAAACACTCCACAGTAGTCACTAGCCAAGCATCCAGGCGCGCCAGCGTTAGTATGCTCGTCTCTATGTCCATTACTTGTTCTGGTCGTATCGAATAACCCCTGAAGATGTCCAGCACATTCACAGCTACTCGGTTGTTAAACCATGCATCACCATTCACTTCCATTTCGAAGCTGTCAGGAACCATGCCTTTGCTGTATCGCAGCTCTGAGAACGGTGCCGTTCGCCACCTCCCCATATCCAAATCACCGTTGCTTTCCCGTTTCAAAAGCTTCTCAGACGCTTCGCGCTTTTGATCCTCTCGCTCGTCCATCTCAGCTCGCGTCGTCAGCATCGTGCATCTAGACATTAATTTCGTGTACCCCAGCGAACCGAACAATCTGTCCCTCGCATTACGCTTCCGTGCACTCATCACGTCGGACAGTTTCTGCGTCACCTTCACTTTCAATTCCTTGCTCCCCGCCACAGCCTCTTGACAGCACACACGCTGCTCCTCATCGGAAAACACATCACACCACGGACTTTGACGCAGTACGTGTCGCACCAAGTCATTTAGCAGATCACTCTCGTCTCTGTACGAAGGTGTATACCACTGCAGATTCTTGATGATATAGCCCGGAGGGGTAGCAATATATCCTACACCGTTTTCGCTCCAAAGTGTCCCTTCTACCGGCTCTACCTCGATGGTACGTCCAGTCCAACGTCTCTGCGTTTGTTCCGCTATAGGGTCCAGCTCCATAGTCTCGTTCTTGCACCACTTTGTCAGGTTTTCCTCAACCGCCCTAAGAACTCCAAGGTATTTCACAGGAATGGCTTTCTGTATTTTCGACTTACCGCCACCGTGATCACTGATTCTACCTGTTCTCGCAATTGCAGTAAGGCTGGCATTTTCCGCCTGCAGAGTCTTCACCTTAGCCTCCAACGCAACAATCTCCGTGGTGAGCGCCTTGTTTGCTATGTCCTGGCTAAACACTTTTTTTTCAGCTCCGCGATCTTCTTCTTCTGCGCATTGATGCGACTCGCCATTAAATCGATGGATTCCGGCGGATGCAACCTCTCTGCCCTCACCGTCCCCCCATCTCCCACGCTATCGGGAATATGATGTCCTCCATCGCCAATAGCCTGACGTCGCGGGGGCGTTACGCGCATATTTGGCACCAATGACAGTCTGTTGTGACGAGGCCCGCACTCCGGCTGCTCTCTCCCCTCAGTACCACCTGACCGCCGATGATAGTTGGCATCCTGTGAACGTTGCTCAGAAACAACATCCCTTGCCGCTATCCTCGGGTCCCTGACTGCATTACCTGCTGGGGCTGATGTACTCGGCATAGTTGGCGCAGTGGGGGTCACAGCCTCCAGTGTCTCGGAAACCCCGGCTGGGACTCCGTCTGCAGCACCTCCGCATCTGCCAACCGGGAGGAACTACCTTTGCCATAGCACTCTGCCGCAATTCCAACATGTTTTGAGCCACTATCATGTCATCATCATGATGTTCACTGTCCCTGCGAGCACGCTTGCCTCGGTCAAGCCCCATCTCTCTCCGCGCCGTTCCTCCTTCCTCACTTTCTCGCTGCGGATCCCCAGTTCTGCGCCGGTCCGTCTTGCGACTACCGGACCGCGGTTCAATGCTGCCGGTAGGCCCAGACCGCTTCTTCGCACGGGATTGTCGGGCACTCGATACAGCAGCTGCTGACCGGGTTTTCTGGAGGCCCGGAGGCTTTGGAGCTTTCTTCGCAATACGCGGCGGCATAATGAAGCTTTCCCGGAAGCGATGGAACGATTGAGTTGCACGAGATACAAAAAAGATTGCTGTATAGTGTCGGTAACCACAACGGTCTGCGATGAACGTTCAGGTCA